>CAJVQA010011481.1:0-10692 GCA_910591915.1 Cetraspora pellucida
CACCTTGGGCGAAACTAGGTTTCGGAGGTTTCGGAAGTTTCGCCTGGCCGAAAGTTTCGGTTTAGGCCGTAACACTAATTCATAGTTAAATATATAGTAGATAGAGAGTTATAAATATTTAATGTTTAATTATAGACTTCTTTTACAGCTTAGCATAGCTATTTTATTGTTTATTTATTTATTTTTTTTGTCAAAAATTCGTGTAACAGTTATCGTTAGGAATCAAATCGGTCTATATCGATATATATATGTTCAATTGAATAAAATTAACCAATCGAAGTTATTACATATTGTTTATTACTCACGAACAGGCATCATAATAAATGTAGAAAATGTAGAAAGGCAAATATAAATGTCGTGGTAGATACTAAGCTTGCAGTTGGTTGTTAAACAAATAACTATATTTAGTATCTAATATGCTAAACATTTTGACGTACTTGAAACATCCAATTTTATCTTGGCAACACTCATTAAATTTTGCATAATATTATCGTTATAATTTTGACTTTAATAGAAAGCTGTGCTAAAGAACTCTCTACTGAAGATTTAAAATTATATTCAAGATTTGTATTTGTGTCTTACTCATTTGTGTTCTTGGTTAGAAATATAACACATGCATTCTTATTTATTGCAGTTATCCCTTTTGCTTCGGTATATGTCTTCTCTGACCTCTCAAATTCTTTATTAAATGTATGTAATTCCCTTAATATCTATAATTGGCTCGTTTGCTTATGAGCCTTGATCAGAAATACGTAAGTAAATTTAATTACACATCATATATATCTTCGATAGATAATATGCTTGAAAGCCCAAAGGCTGGTTTTCCTTGGTATCATTCGAATATAGAGGATCATTTAATCTTTTTGAGCCACCACAATTCAAACACTAACACTAACGCTTAGGATTTACAAAATTCATGCGATACTAATTACATCATGGGGAATTTTTTTGTAATTTAACATGAGACATCATCAAAGCAAATAACGCAAAATGTTTATTTGCTTTGATCATGATAAGAATCACAATAAACAGCGCAAATATATATATATTTTTTTTTAACTCTATATAATGATAAAAATGAAGTATAGTAAGCAACAACTTAATTTTTTTCCTAAATTAGTGGGATGTCTAATTTCAGGATTTTTTAAACTATGTGTCTCATTTCGAAGCTGTTAATTTTATATAAGCCCCACGTTCCTGTTGCATGGGCTGAGGTCGCTACCCAACAGCTTGATAATATCCTTAAATTAGTATATGTGTGATCACTCTTATTCTCAAAGATATCCGCATTTGATGTGGAGAACATTCACCCTTTAAAGTTGAACCACTTGGGGCTGAAATGCAGTTGTAAATCTACATGTAAAGTACAATACTATAGCTTTTATTTGTGTAGACAATGTTTTCTCTTTTTGTTGTGCTTAATCCTATGTACGTACATATACGTTTGATCAACCGAACTTACCTACAAAAAGTAAATTGTGATCAAAATGAATGGGCAAAATAAGTAATTATACAAAAGACACAATACGAGATTGAAGACTATATTTATGAAAAATATCGTACGATACACGTCATTAATTAAATAATTAACCGCGTGGTGAAAAATAACCAATTGACTGACAACGATATTTTTGAAACGGCATAATTTCAAAAACATTCTGAAAAAGGATTACAGTATGGTACTGCACACGATAATAATTTATTTCTATAAATCAACGCGATTTCTCTAGAAAGTTCAAGCAAAAAAATAATGGCGTCGGTTACAAGAGGCACCGAAAACACCCAAATCAGTTGCGCAATCAAGGCAAGTAATGAACTTGTAAAGAATTTGCATCGCGATGGTTTGGATTGTGGGTGCATTGCGACATTTAATAGTAGAATGGTTGTGAGACAGGTAAAAGATGTTCTCTTTATTATCTCTATACTTTTTCTATACTTTAAATTTTCTTTTTTAAATTTTTTTTTATCAGAATTTTACTAGAGATGAAGCAACATTTTATCGTTCTCTTAACAGTTTAAAGAACTATGTTAGTGGCTCCACTCGTCTTTATGATAGTATTGTTGATATCTTAAAAACCTTTCATAGTAGTGGTGACCGAACTCGTCCTTGGATTTTGGTGCGGTGTATTTTGGATAACAGCAAATCAGATAGTATTATAGTACCTTTTTCAGACATTGTACTTCATAATAATACATCTCGAACAAATAAATACAATTATCCATTGTCACTGTTTGTAATTGTTAATAACGATGGAAAATCGCGTTTGGGTCTCAGACTTTTTTAAATGATGAAACCCAGGAAAGTTATGAGTGATTATTACAACAAACTTTAGATGCTACAGGTGTTGAACTAAAAGTCATATTAACAGACATGGATCTAGCTATAGAGGTAGCATATAAAATGGTATATAAGAATAGTTATCACATACACTGCATTTGGCATATTTCCTAAAATTTATCTAAACAGCTCAAGGCTAAACTCGGAACCACAACTTTTAAGCAATTTGTTTGTGACTTTTGGAAAATGCATAACTCATTATGTATAGATGTCTTTAAACAAAGGTTTGAGGCTTTGCTAGAAACTTATTCTAATGTTAATGAATACTTGCAAGATCTTATTTACTTAATATGATATTTTTGAACATGTGCATTTATAAGATGTATATTTACAGCTAATATGCAATCAACACAACATGTTGAATCAATTAATACAATTATACATAAAGCTATTTCTTCTAGTTAAATTATAAAAATATTGATAATTTTAAAGATTATTATGATCAAGAAAGTGCTGACAATGTTGAGAACTACTATGACTATTGACAAACATATTTAAAATCATTATTAAATTCTGTCATGAAAGGCTTAATTAAAAAAGTATAAAAGATTATTCCTTATATGGCTCCATATTCATATTAATATATTGTAATCCTTAATAATAGAACTCATTTATGTATATGCTTATTGTTGGTTTCAAATGGTATTGTCTGTCACCACTACTTCAAATTAATGATTAAAAATCAAAATATTTATTTTATCTAATAAAGCTTGATATTGTATTGATTTTATTATTAAAGAACTATTTATTGGCATATCAAAGAATTTGGACCAAGTTAATGATGTTGCTTTTTAGCAAACTGTATTTATTCCTAGATATTATAATAATATTCAGGAAGTTCAAGCATATTAACATACATAGAAAATAAATAGAATATGGACAACTTATAGGACACTTTAAGAAGACTTTAAGTTATTTGCTAAAAGACAATAATTAAAACAATTTAAATAACATTATATTAGATTATATTTCTGAGAAAAAAGTCAAGAAGTAGCTAGAAAGAAGGAATATTCTTAGTAAAAATATGGATTTAAATATTATGATAAAATCATCTGATAGGCATAATTATAATGCAAATGATATCAAGAATTTACTAAAACATCAAGACAAAGGTAAACCTGCTAGCAAACAAATTAAGTCTTATAATAAAAAGGGGTATATTAATAAAATCCAAAGCAATGTTTATGAAGGCTTTGAGAATTTAATAGCAAATATTTAAGAAAATAATAATAATAAACATAAGTATGGATTGTATTATAAATTAGGTCATTATGATCCTAAATGCTTTAGTAAAAAAAATAATTAGCATATTTAGTAGACATAATGGTTTTATATGTATAGTATTTAGAATTACTATGCACTCAGTTTAGATCATATAGAATTTATATAATTGCAAAATAATATGTATTGCATAACTTGTTATTAATGATATTTGAATTTTTTTTATGCCATAATGTAATCTTTTAATATAAATTAATTTTGCAAATTTAAATGAAACCAATCTACAAAATTTTGCTACTGGGTTAGAATTTGAATTTAATTTTATATTATAGTGATTTTGAATTATAATTTAACCAGATAGCAAAATTTTTAAATTGGTAATGCTAGATAGTTTACTTGTAACATTTGTATTATTCTGCATATATCAGATGAACATTATTAATATTAATTTTATAGATTAACATTTTGAGAATATAAAAAGAATAGACTATATAATTTATAGCAGTTCCAATCAACTAACAGATAATTACTTTATAGACACTACATTTTATTAACAAGTTTATTTTACCAAAGCTTATTTTACAGACAAAGTAGTTTTAACCATTGTTGTTAGTATTAGATTAAAATTGAAGTTAAAGATAATGCAATTTAAAAAAAAAACTTATTAGTAAAATGAGCTTTAGTGAAATAACCTGTTAGTGAAATAAACTTGTAAGTGAATAATTGTTGATAAAATATAGTATCTATGAAGTGAAATAATACAGATCTATTTATAGTCTATTCTTTTATTAATATAAATGTTTCATTTGTATATACTTTACTAACAAAATAAAATTAGAGTAAGTAGATCCTGAAAATGATAATAATATGTTTATAAGTTTGTAACAAATAAAAATAATATATATATGTATATATTTAAATAATATGTTTGATAAATTTATATTTTGTATTTTATCTAAACTTTTATATAATAAAATATTGCTATATTGGCAAATAAAATTGAATCACATAATATTGTAGTATAAAAATTAGGTTATGTAATATTGTATGATGAATAATATTTATCATATTATGTAATAAATAAATTTTTTTATATTTATATATATAAAATAGAGAAAATTTATTTATCAGATAATGTGATAAATATTATTCATTACACAATATAATGTGACTTGATTTTCATAGCACAATATTATATGACCTGATTTATTTGCCAATATAGCAATATTTTATTTTATAAAAGTTTAGATAAAATACAAAACATAAATTTATCAAACATGCTATTTAAATATATGCATATATATGTTATATTTATTTGTTACATACTTATAAACATATTATTATTATTTTCAAAATCTCCTTACTCTAATTTTATTCTACTAGTAAAGTATATACAAATGAAATATTTACATAAATAAAAAAATAGACTATAAATGGATTTGTATTATTTCGCTAATAATTACTTCATAAACACCACATTTTACTAACAATTATTTACCTACAAGTTTATTTCACTGATAGGTTATTTTACTAAAGCTCATTTTACTAACAAGTTGTTTTTTTAAATTGCACTATCTTTAACTCTAATTCTAACCTGATACTAATAACAATAGCTAAAACTATTTTGTCTATAAAATGAGCTTTGGTAAAATGAACTTGTTAATAAAATGTAGTGTCTATAAAGTAATTGTCTGTTAGTTAATTAGAACTGCTATAAATTATATAGTCCATTCTTTTTGTATTCTCAAAATGTTAATCTACAAAATTAATATTAATAATATTCATTTGGTATATGCAGAATAATACAGATGTCAAAAGTGGACTATTTAGCATTACTAATCTAAAAATTTTACTATTTGGTCAAATTATAATTCAAAATCACTGTAATATAAAATTAAACTCAAATTCTAACCCAGTAGCAAAATTTTGTAGATTGGTTTCATTTGAATTCACAAAATCAATTCATACTAAAAGATCACACTATAGCATAAAAAGAAATTTAAATATTATAAATAACAAGTTATGCAATACATATTACTTTGCAATTATATAAATTCCATGATCTAAACTAAGTGCATAATAATTCTAAATACTACATATATAAAACTATTATGTCTACTAAATATGCTAGTTATTTTTTTTACTAGGCATTTAGGAGCATAATGACCTGATTTATAACACAATTCACACTTATGTTTATTATTATTATTTTCATGATTGTTTGCTATTGAATTCTCAAAGCCTTTGTAAATATTGCTTTGGATTTTATTAATATATCCCTTCTTATTATAGAACTTAATTCATTTGCCAGCAGATTTATCTTTGCCTTGATGTTTTAGTAAATTCTTGATATTATTTGCATTATAATTATGCCTGTTAGGTGATTTTATCATAATGTTTAAATCTATATTTTCATCTTTTTTTAGCTGTTTTTTGGCTTTTCTCTTAGAAATATAACCTAATATAATATTATTTAAATTGTTTTAATTATTGTCTCTTAGCAAATAACTCAAAGCCTTCTTAAAGTACTCTATAAGTTGTTTATATTTTATTTTTTTCTGTGTATGTTGATGTGCTTGAACTTTCTGAATGTTATTGTAATATCTAAAAATAAATGCAGTTTGCTAAAAAGCAACATCATTAACTTGGTCCAAATTCTTTAATATGTTAATAAATAGTTCTTTAATAATAAAATCAACACAAAACTAAGCTTTGTCAAAAAACCATCTCATTGGCATTAACATTAAATGAAATAAAATACTTTGATTTTTGAACATTAATTTGAAGTAGTAGTGACAGACAATACTATTTAAAGCTAACAATAAGCATATACATAAATAAGTTCTGTTATTAAGGATTACAATATGTTGATATGAATGTGAAGCCATATAAGAAATAATCTTCTATACTTCTTTAATTAAGTTTCTCATAACAGAATTTAATAATAATTTTAAATACATTTGTTGATAGTTATAGTAGTCCTTGACATTGTTGGCAATTTCTTAATTATTATAATCTTTAATATTATTAGCATTTTTATGATTATAATTATCAGAAACTTGGTTTTTATAAGCTTTTTATTAATTCTAAATTAACATTAATTTACTATACTGATACTATATTAGTATATAATAAAATTTAAAATAAAAATTGTTAATAATAATTATTGATTATTTCAATTGTTAAAATTTCCATTTTTGAATTCTACTAGTCTATCACTATAATTAGTATCTACCAATTGATCTTTATTAAACTTAAAAGCCTTTTCAAGAGATAACTTTTTACATTTATATAACACAGATTCACACATTTGCTTATAAATGTTTGTGACAATTTGTGTTAAAAAATATCTTTTTATAGTATCATTAATGTTACTAAAAATAGTATTAACAACAAATAGTTGATAATACATCATTGATTTGTATTTTTACAATAAAAAGCCTTTATTCATTGCTTCTCTCAGCATTTGTGAATCTAATACTCTGGCCATATTAAACATAGTTGAACTAGAAGGAACAGCTTTGTGTATAATTGTATTAATTAATTCAACATGTTGTATTAATTGCATATCAGCTGTAAATATATATCTTATAAATGCACATGTTCAAGAATATCATATTAAGTAAATAAGGTCTTGCAAGTATTTATTAGCATTAGGATAAGTTTTTAGCAAAGCCTCAAACCTTTGTTCAAAAACATCTATACATAATGAGTTACATATTTTTCAAAAATCACAAACAAATTGCTTAAAAGTTGTCATTCCAAGTTTAGCCTTGAGCCATTTAGATAAATTTTGGGAAATGTGCAAAATGCAGTACATGTAATATCTATTCTTATATACTATTTTATATGCTGCCTCTATAGCTGGATCCATGTCTGTTAATATGACTTTTGGTTTAACACCTATAGTATCTAAAGTTTATTGTAACAACTACTTATAACTTTTCTAAGTTTCATTATTTAAAAAAACCTAAGCACTCAAGTATGATTTTTTATTATTATTAATAATTACAAACAGTAATAATAGGTAATTATATTTATTTATTTAAAAAGTATTATTATAAAGTACAATATCTGAATAATGAGACTATAATACTATCTGATTTGCTGTTATTCAAAATACACTGCACAGTCTGTTACTATCTACATTGATTAGTAGTTGTATAAACATCACTAGTTCTTCTTTTTATTAATTTAATAAAAACTTTAATAAGCTAGAAGCATCAGATCCAGTAATATAATTTTTATATTTAATCTTCTGAATAGTATTAAAAAGATTCTAGATATAAAGAATTCATATCTGCTAGCCAATCATTTAAGTTCTTAGGTTGTTGATTTACACTTAACAACAAACAAATGAACAAATTAAAATTATCTGAGAAGAAACTCTTCAACTTACAAATATTACTAGTACAAAGAAAATTACAGATAAACAAATTATCTATATAATCAACACAGTTATTATACCAACACTTGAATATAAATTACATAACATTATTATGCCTTACTCTACATACAACAACATTCTTGCCAAATACTTAACAATAGCCAAACACAAATTCCACCTAGCATGCTTAATCTCTAATAGTATTATGCTTAACTTATACTTATATAATATTTATAATATATGGGACATCCAACTCCAACATCATATTACTAACTTTTTATTATAACTTAACAATTCTAACTTATTAGGAACTTCAATATAAATAAGACTACAACAACTTCAAAACAACCTATGGTCAACTATTAATATACTTCAATATTCCAATTCTATTATCAATAGTCTAAATAAATACACACACTAAATTTCAAAATTATTCAATTACTAAAACATCTAAACATATCTATAGCAGCTAACTCTAATATTTCATAGCCAAATACTATATCATATAATCTTCAGTCAATAAAATCAATTTTATCTCAACATCCTCAATACATTAGCTTCAAAACAAATCAGAAACCTTAATATTCTATACCTTGAATAGCTTTGTACAGCTGACAACATCACTTTATTAAAATAAAAACATCTTTCATCATGACTATTATATCTACCTAAAGGTCAAAAACCATTATAGTTCACTTTTCTGAAAAAAACTGTAATGGTCCATAATAGTTTCAGAATCCTTTTCTCACACTACCAACAACTAGGATATAATCCATTTGCATACAACTCACAACATATTTCTAAAAAATCTAAACCCTGATTACTTACATACACTAACAATAAGATTATCATTGGCAAAATTTGCAAACATTTAAAAAACATTAATCAAATATCTATCACATACTGGCAGACAAATATTAACATAAATCACTTGGGTTACTATTTCCTTTTATCAACCCAAAGCTTATCTTATTCAGACTATCATTTAAACTCTAACAGAATTCAGAATTTATGTACAATCAATATATCAGCAACTATCTCTTTTCAATTTTTAGGAAGAGTCAATTCTAACTCATTGAATTTCAATGCCAACTACACTGACCTTATTCATTCAACAGCTATTAAACATCCATTATCAATTCTTCTAGTACCAACAATTCCAATTTCCAATTCTTATATCTTTGAAATATTCAAAACTAGTGAAGCAGCAAACATACTTGAACAATATTCAATCCTTAATAGCTCTCAACAACAATTTAACTTTTATACTAATGGTTCAGTAATCAATATTGGAACTGACCAATATACAATGGGCATTGGCTGAGTTCAGATCAATAACAAGAATCAAATTATTTACAAATTCTTTGCCAAAATTAACTTCTGGTCATTATTCTATAAAGCAGAGCTAATAGCTATTCTCTCAGCTATTTATACTACATTCTGAAATGCAATAGTCAACATTTTTACAAATTCCCAATCCATTATTACTAAATATACTAACATCTATAATACAATTTCCAATTCTAACAAACTTTTAAATTCAACACATGATCTATATAGTATACTTTATTGAATATCATTAAATCATACAATCTTCAAATTAACTTCTATAAAGTTCAAGCTCATACTGACAATTATTTGAACAATTTTGCTGACTCTCTTGCTAAGCAACATAATCTCTTCCCTAATTTATACTTTAATTATACTAATATTTACAACCCATATCATATACTATACTGGGACTAACACTTTATAGAGTACTCTACAAGAACATTTATCAAAAATATTTGCAAAGCCTATATCCTGGCAATGTGGTCATCTTAAAAATGAAACCAAGAATAGAACCAACTTATTTCTGAAATAGATTGGAGGTCTACTTGGCTATACTTTAACCATAATCAAAAACTAACACATAATATAACTAAGTTTAAATTTAATTATTTTAAATTCTTTAAAATCAAAATTCTACTAAATGAATTATATACACACTTCCTATATCATAAAATATATCCACATACTTTCTATAATACAAACTGTTTTCATTGCAACTTACTGACTCCTTAACACATTGGTGGATATGTTCTAATCCAACACTACTTACTAGTATTATTCAAGATACTATCTTCAAACATATTAGTTAAAGCAACTTGAACCTTTTTAAATTTCAGCAAGAAAATCTTATTTAAAAAATTCAAAATTATGAAACCTTTTACCAGATACCATTTAACAATAACTCATCTTATCTTAATATCATTCTTAAAGAACTTATACCCAAATCCCTAATTCAAACAATTTAAAACCTTAACATCCTTTACAATTAGCATCACAAACAATTATTAAAATATTACTTAAAATTAGTGAGCTATGCTATGAACTATTCTGAAAACCATATTGTATAAATTTTGCAAATAGAAAAAAACAACAAGGTTTTAAACCTCCTTTTTCCAAATATCTAACTTAAACTAATTATAATAGACAAACTAAATACAACTGCCAAACATATACATACTTATGTATATGTAGACTACCTAATCAAGTACATTCAAACTCCAATACATGCCTACCTTTAGGTTTTACTATCAGAAAAATCAATATATAGACTATTCTTTGGATCAAATACAATATTTCATTTAACCATATTTTAACTATTCAAATCTAGATAAGTCTTAACCACTCTAGTAGGTTTAGGTCACAGATAAATATGTCTGAGCTTTACTCTTGAATGTAGTTTTCTTCTTTCTGTACT
>CAJVQA010011482.1:0-10691 GCA_910591915.1 Cetraspora pellucida
AATAAAGTTTGTAAAGTATATTTTTAATAAAATATTTTATAAGTAAACTGTACCTCATATTATTAATAATTTATTGTGTTATTTAAAAAATGCTAAATTTAATTTAAAAATCCAAGCAAATTTGTCTGAAAAACAGTTTAAGAAATAGTAACTTAGTAATGTAGATAAGTTATCATTTTTTTAAATAGTAGGTTGAAAGTTTAAAACTTATTAATAATAAAAATTTAGATAATTATTTATAATAGAATACTGTTTTTTATCAATTAGTTAAAACAAAATATTTGTAGTATTAAGTAATACAAACTTAATATAAGTTATTATAGTTATATAAATTTATAAAATTAAGAAAACAAAAGTTTATTTAAAAAAATTTAAATAAAAAGATAATACAAATTTTTAACAATATTATTATAAAGATTAAACTTAAGAAATAAATATTAATATAAGGTTAATTATTTAAACCAAATTTTTCAAAAAGCCAAAATACTAAAAAATAATATAGTTAATTTATTAAATCTTATAAAAACTTTTTCAAAATACTGTATATACATAGTTGAATATTAAAATAGAGTTAAAAAAGAAGTTACAACTTTGTAATAATAGTTTAAATATACTTTAAAACTATAGAAGAAGTAGTTGATAAAAGCCAAAGTCTTTTTATTAAGTAAATAGCAAAGTAGAATATATTAGTTCTATATAATTGTAAAACCTATAAGAAATACTTATAAAGATTAAGAACTCACAAAAAGTTACAAAGTTGGTTTACCTCTTACCTTTACTTTATTTCAAAAAAAAATTTATAAAAAGTAGATAATTTAGCTTACTTTTTCTAAAGATCAATATGTAAAACTACCAACACAATTAGCAGTATTTACTTTCTAAATAGGTTTGTTAACAACATAGATTAAAAATAATATAGTAATATAAATATAACTATACACATATCTCAAAATACTAAAAACTTAAAAATACTGTCTTCAGACTAACTAGTACTCTATACTAACCCTCTATGATCAAGTTGAAGATTTTTCTTTTTTATATGATTTTTTGTTAAATAATTTAAGTAAATAAAAAAATAGTAGAGTTATTTTTATTTAGTATAGTTTATAATTTTTAAAACTAATACAGACATATAATTGTAACTATTTAATATTTGTAAATTGCAAGTTTTACACATCTTCTTTTTTTTGTTTATTATCTTTTTTTTTATTTCTTGATTTGTATTTTTTAATGTTTATTTTTATATCTCTATTTTTTTTTTATATAAAAAATTTTTTTTGTTTTTTGTTTTTCTATAAAAGGATGTTATCAGATTAGTAATATTCTATTGTAGAGTAGCAATCAGATAAGCAGTTTATATCTAACTGAGATAGTGCAGCAAATTGTACTTAGGTACTATTTGGATGGCTGAGTAATGCTAGACTTATATATCAAAAAAATTTTATGTAATTTGTATAGTTTCAAGAATCTTAATAAAATACTAGCATGATTATCTATATTAAAAAAAAAAAAATACTAATATAGAAAAATTAAGCAAACAAGAATTTTAAATAAAAGATATTATTAATTAAGTTATTAAAATTCAAATTAAAAGAAAAAAATATTAGAATAGATTCAATATACTAAGAACAAATTACAGTTTTATTAAATTATTTGAAGTAAAAATCTAAAAACAAAACAAATATATACTAAAGTATTAAAAATATAATATAAAGTTAGTACTAAAATTTAGATAAACTTTGTAAGAACATAGTTTTGTTAATAGTCTATAAAGTAGGTAGTATTATAGAATGAAAGCTTTTTTAATTTTACACTATAACAATAACATAATACAGAAAATCCTTTACAGATATATATAATATTTATAAAAAAAATATAGTTTCTATTGAATATTATTAAAAAACTATACTTATTTTTAAGAAAGTTCAATAATTGTTATATAGTAGTTTATAGTTAAAATTATTTATTAAAATAATAACAAAAAAGGTTATCTTTAGACATTTTTTTTAAAAGATTTAAAATATTATTTACAAAAGTAAAAAAAAAAGTGTCTGATTCTTATTAACTATTTACTAATTGTTATTTGTTCTAATTTGAAAATTTTAAAAAGTTTATATATCTGTAAGCTAAATGACTAAGTAATTAGTAACTAAATAACTAAGTAATTAAATAACTAAATAACTAAATAACTAAATAACTAAACAACTAAACAACTAAGTAACTAATTAACTAAATAACTAAGTAATTAGTTAATTAAGTGACTAAATAACTAAATAACTAGTATTACAAACTTAAAACATTAAAATATTTAAAATATTAAAACAACTATATATAATTAATAAATAATACAATAATAAAAATCTATCTTATAATAGTAGATTAGTTAACAGAAGAGTATTCTAAGCTTTATAATTAAATAATATATTCAAAAATAAGTAACAGCTTAATAATCATATATAAAGAAAGAATAAATATTAAGTTAAATCATATTTAGATATAATAAAATTAGATATTATTTGTCTAATATAATATAAAGATCAGATTAATTAAATATATATATAATTTTTTAATAAATTACAAGTATAATAACTAATATAAAATTTGCAGATAAATTATACAAATAAATAACTAAAAGTTGTAGTTATACACTTAATTTATATAAATAATATATAATATATAATTATAAATATAATAAAAATAATAATTATAATAAATATCAAATCATATATATAAACAACACAATAATAATTCTAAACTAAAATATTTCTTATAACTAACAAAAATGTTAGAAAGGATAATTGATAAAATACATTAACTGTTGATATACTTAGCTAAACACAAATGCAATATAATAAAAACATTAAACAATTGTATAATTAAGTATAAATACTTAGATAACTGCAAATTACTAAGCCAAGAAATAATAACAAAGTAAATAAGTAGTTTTTTTTTAAAACTCAATAGACAAGATAGTCTAGATAAATTAACAAAACTTAGAATAGCTTAAGAATACCAAAAAGCTAGCCTAATAGAAAACATTTAGAACAATAAAAAGAAATTAGAAACTAAGAAGTTTTAGAAAAATAACTTAGTCTATTAAACAATAGCTAAAGCAAAAGAGATAAAAATAAGCATTAAAGTACAAAAATATTTATAAAAAGTTTATGAACATAATAGGCAAATAAGAGATATATTAAAAACAAAAACATAAATAGCAAGCAATAGTACAATAAATAAATAAAAGTTATTATATATATCTAAACTAGTTTATAAATGTAAAAGATAACAATCTAATCATATAAAGACAGCTTAAAAGTTTTTAAAAGCTGTTATGCAAAAGGAAAAAAGCTAAATAGTTTAGTAAAATAGAGAAAAAGATGCTAAGAATGCAAGTAAGCAGAGAAATATAGAACCACTATAAAATAAATAGTTACAATATGAGACATTAAAGATCAAATAAACAAAGATGTCAAAAAACCAAAGAAAAAAAGAATAAATTATATATAGACCAAAACACAATTAGTAATTCAGCAAATTAATCAAGAAAAAAAAAAATGCTAATAGAGCATTGGCTAATATATAAAGAAGAAGAAAAAATATTAACAAAAATAAGTACATATAAAGGTTGTAAAGCAAATTAGAACAAACAACAAACAAGTATAAAAGATAAATAAGGTAAAACCATAATATAAAAGTGGTGTCAGAGTTACTAATAGAGAAACCTAACAATAAGATAAATGCAATATTAGAACAGATATTAAAAAACAGAATAATAAAAGAATAAAAAAGAAAAGAAATGAAGTTATTAGAATTAATACAAACAGAAGAATTAAAAATAGAACTAATTAAAAAACAAGAATTAAATAGCATAATTATAAACCAGTTAATAGAGATTCTGATATGAAACAAGAAAAGAAATAAAAGAAAATACATCTTCTATACTAATAAAGAATTATACAAAAAGAAAAAAAAAACAGTATAAAAAGAATAAGTATAGGTTAGATATAAGTAAGAGATAAAGAAAACTGATTAGAGAAGAAAACAATATTAAGACTTGAGAGATGGTCTTTAGCAATAATAGCAAAATTAGCAGCAATATAGATAGCAATCTTAATAGTACCAAAAGAAAAAAATATAAAAGTGTATACAGATAGCATTGTGGCATTAAAAAATATTAATAGAGTAATTCAAAATGTAAAAAAGAAAAGAACTCTAAAAAGAAAAAATGTAATATAAATAATAAACATTGTAGGTCTAATTAAGAGCAAAAATATTAAGATAGAAATAATTAAAATTAAAAGTTATAATAAAGATAAGTAGAATAACAAAACAGACACTTTTGCAAAAAAAAAACAATTTGTTGAAATATAATACATGCAAATAAGGTTAAATGGAATAAAATAGAATACTATTTAGAGTAAAAAAACAAAAAAATTAACATATTAGCAAAACATCTGTGTAAAACAATAACAAATGCTAGAATTAAAACCAATTAGAAAAAAACAAATTCAATAAAAATATTAAAATCAGAAACAGAAAATATATTACATAATTAGTTAAGTTTCTAAAAAGAAATAAACAGAACAAAAGAAGTTCATTATATATTAAGAAAACTTAGTACAAAAAAAGCTACAGCAATCAAATGCATAATAGATAGCCTATTAATACTTGAAAAGCTAAACAAAAAAAGGTCAAAAGTATATACAACTGCAAAGTGCCAGATATGTCAAGTTAGAGGAAAAAAACTTAGATACACTTAACAAGTTGTAATAAACAAAAGAGTTTGTGAAAGCAGATTTAAAAAATTTCAACAACAATAACATAGAATGAACTTAAAGAAAAAGAAAAAAACAGAATCTTATCACAAGTTTTATATAAAGCATTATTTGAAAAAACAAAAGCAAAAGAAATTACAAATAGAAAAGTACTAATAAGAAACTTATAATACTAAAACTAAAAGAAAGGCTTAAGCAACTCTTAAACAAGCAAGCAATACAAAAGTGCATAGATATAGTAACAAGAACAGTATAAAACATCTTTTATAACCAAATATAAAAAGTTTAATATAAAAAAATACAATACTAAAAAAAGAAGATTAGAATAATAAATAAAATAAAAAAAAGTGCTTGTGCAGAAGAAAAGATAAGTAAAATAAAAAAAAAGATAAATAAGCAAAAAAATAAAAAAAATAAAAATAACAAGCTAAATAAAGAAAAAAGCTTGAAAAACAATTAATATGCTTGTTACAAAAGAGAAAAAACCTTTTTAGTATAGCTTTAAGTAGTTAGATGAGCAGTTTATCTTTAACTAAGAAGTACAGCAGATTGCATTTAGGTATTAGTAGAATGACTAAGTAATGCTAAACTTAAATATTAGAAATTTTTATATAATTGTATATGTATATAGTTTCAAGAATCTTAATAAAGTACTATCATAACTGCTTAAGATTAAAAAAAAAACTATAATTAATATTAGTTTAAACAAAAACAAAAAAAAATTTGTTAGGAGTGTGGTAACCTAGTGAAGTGGTCAGGTTGTCAACCCTTCAAGTAGTAGATTGAGTGTTCAAATCCTATTGATAGTAAAAATTTGGATAATCACCTATATAATATTTATATTATGACAATTGTTACTAATGATTAGGTTAGAATATCTGTAATGGTGATCACATCAGCAAGACTGGCAGGTTATAAGGCATCTGTGTAAGTATAATATTATACAGAAGAATGCAAACTAACAACTCAGACAGTGCAAACACTAGATAAGTTCTTGTGACTGTATAAATCTATTGAAATTAGATAACAAGAAGTCTATTTGAGAAGACCTAATTAGAGAGATAGCTGAATCTTTGATGGTCTTATTGTAAAGGTTAGCCCAGAGAAACAGATACCAAGACTGTAATACCTGGTTGTAGTAACTGGACAGGCAAGAACCTCTAGGTTGAGAGTCTCAGAGGTATCATCAACTAGACCACTGAAACGAATCAGAAAAAAAGAATATCAGGCTGACCTGATATACTAATGAACTGGTCGTAGTTCTACATGGTCTATTTGGATTGGGAGTTTGGTAAAAAGGTAGGTAAAAAGGCAGAAGTATACTAAAGTACTGGAATTATGCTGTGAAGTAGATGCTGGGGTCTAAGTAAACTCTATAAAAGCATAACAGTTTAATAGTTAAGTCCTGATCACAAATGTTGGTTTTGCTATAGTAATACCTAGGTTAGCTATAAAAATAGATACAGAAGGCTCTGGAAGGTTTACCTCAAGGATAAAATATTTCTAAAATTGAGACAATAATCTGGGCATCAGATATAACCTAGTGAAGTTAACAGATTTGCAGGTCGAAAGATTTAAAATGAAATACCCAAGCAGGAGAGTTAGGTATGACAATTGGTAAGGAACCTTCAGGTAGACTCCTTAAATAGATAATATAAAAAAGTTATACATGTAGCCAATTGTATGCTTTTCCTGTAGTGGTTTATTGAACCACATTTATCATTGTTAAATAAAGTCAAAAGACCCAAAAGGTCACCTTAACACCAAAAAAAAAAAAAATTTTTGGTATTAGAATTAAATTTTTTTTTTGGTATTAAGATAATCTATTTGGTTTTTAACTTTATTAGCATTTTTGATAGATATATGTTTATAAAAACATACAGTATGTTTATATTAAATTATTACAAAAAGAATATACAACTAATTACATATATAAAGTTAAAGTTCTGTAGTCTAGTTGTCTAGGCACTTCTTTTTCACAAACAAAATCAATAATTCAATTCTAGCTAGAGGTAAAAACTTTATAATTTATAGAAGCATATGAATATATATAAAGTTCTATAGCTAAGTTTATGTAAATAAAAAATCAGTATATAAAAAAATTCCTAAAAAGAAGCTTTTCAATATATAAAATTAGTGCTTGATATAAGAAAAGCAGTGAATATATCAGAAATAGAAAGAAGACATACTAGCAAATAATATAGTAAATATAAAAAGAAGTTATAGTAAAAAAATGAACTTACTGAAATTTGAACACTTTTGGTACTAATATTAGTTTTAGTAAATACAGAATATATTGAAGTTGAATAAAATCTAAGAGGTAATCTTAGTACTATACTTAGTAAGTTTGCATAAAGAATAAATTTGAAGAACTATGTATATTTAGTAATATCTAATGAGATAGTATTTTAATATAAATAATAATTAGATAACTTTAATCTGATATATTATTACAATAGTAATATAAGTATTGTATATATGCAAATAGTATTAAAAATTAGAAAGTTTAAATAGAGAAACCAAAGACAGGTCTCAGATATGACATCTAGTAGGTAACCTATAGATGAAATCTTTAATTAAATAATAACTAAAGTTATATATATTGCTAGTTATACTTTCATTAATAAACTTTGTATATAAAAAAATATAATAATATATTACTAAATAAAGATATACAGGCAAGATTAACACTTCAAACTAAAAAAAAAAAAAACTAACTACATATATAAGTTTTCTATATTACTTATTTAAGAAGTCTACTTAAAAGTTTCTTATTAGTTGTTATATCTAATATTTCTGCTTAAGTGTTCTAATTTAAATACTCTAATCTTGCAACTCTTATATTAATTTCATTAGGTTACTTAGAATCCATGTTCTTATTTTAACTTTAAAACTATAGTCTATAAAACTATTTTTATTTTCAAGATAAATCTCTTATAGCTTTTTATATTTTTATTTATAGCTAATCTAATTATGCTATAACCAAAACTAATAATTCAGTTAAAACTAACCATTAAACTGATTTTATTTTAGTAAAACTTATCTAAATTTTGATGTTTTTTTTTAATATATTTTTTATCTTTTCTTACTAACTACTATTTAGAACCAATAGGACTTTTTAAATTACCAATTCAAATAGTCTAATATAATATACTTATATATTTTTTTCTTTAGCAATTCTAGCATTCTGGTTAGTGCATATACTTTTCTTATATATCTATTGTTTGGTTTATTAAATTATTCTTTTAAAAGTATTTTATAGACTTCTATTAGTTTTTTAAATGTTAAGATGAGCATATGCAACTTAGAATTTTATTGGTAATATCAGTTGGCTAGCATTTGTTAACATAATAGTGCAGAGACAATCATGAAAAGAGTGTACAATTAGCCACTCATACAACTTTAGTCATTGTCTAATTTAAGTAGTCCATTCAAAGGTTTAGAACCCACCTGTAGGTCCTCTATTTAAACATTCTGATCCTATATCCACTACACCCTACTAATGACTCTGGTAAACTGATAAAGATATGTCATAATCACTAAGTTATATTTAAACTTTGTACTAAACTTACTAGTGCATTCTGTATTCTATACTTACAGCTTATCTGATATTGCTTTGACCTAAACTATTACTTGCAGTTAGGGCTAATCATTAAACTACTATACTCTTGTAAGGTTCATCCAAAACCCTAGTACTCATCTTTCTAACATCTTTTCTATTGTCCCCTACTAATTACTACTTAGGACTAACAGAACTCTCTAAATTCTAATTCAGATAGTTTAGTATAATATACTTTAGTATTCTTTTTCTTTGGTGATTCTGATGATCTGGTTGGTTATATGCTTCTCTACACATCTTGCTATTCAGTTTATCTGTCAATTCCTTTAAGGGTGCTTCATAGGCTTCTATTAGTCTAACAGTATTATCAAAAGTTTTGTGCTACCTTCTTACTTAGAATTTCTAAGTAGATTTCTAACTTTTTAGTTCCTTTACTTTCTGTATCTAGTAGTCTTATTGTGGATTTGCATTGAAGTCTTATACAACATTGGTTATATATTTTTCTATGTAAATGAACATTATACTTTGCATAAATGCTTCAAGCTTCTATTTGAGATGGTGCAACTGAAGGTTATAGATACACTAATCCAACTGATCAACAGAAACAGTTACTATAACACAAACCTATTTTTCAAAATTCATTATTTATAGGATTTGAACTCTAGATCTGCTACTTGGGAGTTAACAACCTAACTATTTTACTAGATCACCACACCCTTAAACAATATTATCAAAAGTTTATACTATTTTTTTACTTGGAATTTCTAAGTAGACTTTAGTTTTCTTAGTTCTTTAGTTTTTTATGTCTAGTATTTTATTATAGGTTTGTATTAAAGTCTTATGCAACATTAGTTTTTTTATATTTTTTTATTCAAGTATAATATTATACTTTATATAGATGCTCTAAGCTTCTAATATCAGATAGAATCCAACTTGATATAACTAAAATTACAAATATCTAAATCTAACTAATTAACAAAAGACAGTTACTATAATATAGATATAATTTTCAAAATTTGTTATCTGTAAAAATTAAATCTTAGAACTACTATTTAAGAGTTGGCAATTTGTTCACTTCACTAAGTCATCACACTTTTATTAGAATTAATAATACTTTAAAAACATTATAATAAATAATTGTACTAATATCCTTAATTATATATTACTAAAATAAAGGACTAGAAGTAAAAGCTCTCTTATAAAAAAAAAATAATAATAATAAATAATAATAATTTTTTAAAAATATTAATAATTTAAATTAATTTTTTTAAAAATGTAAAGTTAAATTTAAAAATATAATAATTTAATATAGTAAATAGATTGTTAACTTTTAAAAATAAAAGGTACATAGATCATTTTTATATAATTTTATATAGTATTTTAAAATTTTCATATAAAATTGAAATATATATATATATATTTTTTTTTTTTTTTGCTTTTAAGCAGCCACACTAGTACTTTATTAAGATTCTTGAAACTATATATAATAATTACATAGAATTTTCTCAATAACTAAGTTTAGCATCATCCAGCCACTCTATTGATACTTAAGTATGATCTGTTGCACTACCCTAATCAGAGGTAGACTGCTTATCTGGCTACTTAAAGCTGTACTAGAAAGGATTTCTCTCTTTCAGAACAAGCATTAACTGTCTTCAATCCTTCCTTTAAATTCTTCCTTCTTCTCAAAAGGCTGAAAAAAGAAGGGTATTATAAAATTGAATACAAATAAGAAAATGACTAAAAAAACCAAAAGTAAACAAACAAAACTCAAATCAAAACAAAACAGCAAAACAAACACATAATAGTAAGAAAAAAAAAAAACAAAAAAAGAGCTGAAGCCCCAGCCAGAACAAATTGTAAAAATTATATAATACTGCTACTTCTAGTCTCTATTTTAAAAATAGATCTATACTATATGTAAATATTATTCGATAATAGAGATGTCAGTATTTAATTTCTTTTCTATCAGTTCTACAGCTGACCCTTTCACTCCAATTAAAGTTACTCCTAATTCCAGAAAAAGAATAATTCTCCTATCCCAAAATGGACAATTTCTGTAGATCTTTCATAGAGGGTATGCTAAATTCCTATTTCTTGTAAAAACTTTCGTCAAAAACCAAGCGAGGAATATGATAGTGATGTTCGATTAGCAGGTATCTTTGAATTTCTAGTAAATGTGTTAAAAACTTGCTTATTGTTCTTCTATAAGGCCTACTATTTTAACTTCATTGACAAAAGCCAAGACTTCTACTAAAATTTGTTATACAAGGGTATCTTCTGCCAGTTATCTTGTATATGCATGCTTTTAGTTTGCTTGCTAAATATATAAAGGAGTTCAGTGTAGTAGAACCACT
>CAJVQA010011483.1:0-10691 GCA_910591915.1 Cetraspora pellucida
TAGTGTTAAATTAGATAGTATATAGTATTAGTAATAATCGATCCTAAAATGTAACCATAAATTTGTACTATATCAAAATTAAAAGCTAATAAAAACCAACTGGCATTGTTGCCAAAGTTTAAAAAAAAAACAAAAAAAAAACAGTTATATTATAACTAATTTATATTTAGTTGTAATTTTTAAAAAGTTAATAAAACTAGTTAGTAAAAATAAAACTGATTTCAATCTCTAACTCCTCTTCCTTTTAATATTGTAAACATATTTTGAAATTCTTTAGAAACAGAAACCTAAAGATAGCCCTTTTTGTTATTATTTTAATAAACAGCTTTTGACTATAAACTATATTAATACTTCTCTTTTAAGGTAATTCTTATAGGCAAGGTTTATCTTCTCTTAGTAAAATAAAGTAAAGTTATTAGTATTGCATTATCTTTTTCAAACTGTTTTAGAAAAGGGTATAGTTTCTTAATAATGTTTAACAGAAACTATACTTTCTTTTTAAATACTATATATATCCTTAAGGGATTCTCTGTGCTATGTCATTATTATAATGTAAAAATTACAAAGGCTTTCACCTATAACATTTGGTGTTTTCTAGTAGAAAGGTTAAATTTTTGGAGAAAACAAGTCATCCCAGATGAAATATTTCTAGACATATTGGGAAAGTTATTTTAGCAAAAGATCTAGATAAGTATTAGTTATCTTAGCAAGAAATTCAGACAAGTATCAGTTATTCTGACAAGAGACTCAGATAAGTATTAGTTATCTTAGCAAGAAATCTAGATGAATATTAGTTATTCTAGCAGAGTCTCAAATATATATATATATCTTCTTTTATAGTTTGCACTACTACTAAACTCTACAACAAAAATATCCAAAGCCATTAACAAGCATATCTAACTGGATCTCATCTTGCAGTAGATGTACTTCAAGCACAACATTCAGATTTATTTTGTCTTCAGTATTACTTCTCTTAACATATTAGCTCTTGCTCAGATTTTAGATAATTTTGAACTTAGTACCAAACTAACTTTGCAGCTTAATATTATTTCTTCCAAACTTAGAACTCTTTACTACTTTTATCACCCTATATTCAAATCAAATATACTTTGCTTTTGCATTAAAGATATTATTTTTAGTTGTCAATATCAACAAGATATTGGTGATTCTAGAACAATTACTTTAACTCTAGTTAGAAATATATTAATCTCTTCCAACTTCTTACTTTACTTTTTAAATACCAAAATGCTTTTAACCTTCACCTTGATGCTTTTTTAAATTTTAGTTTTAAAGAACCAAAAAAATTTAGTTAATATTTTGTAAATCTAAAAAGTTTTATTCTATCATCTATTACTGATATTACTTTTACTGATAATATTTTCTTTCTATATAACTTAGCAAATAGCTTAGCTTTATATAATGAATTAGTTATATCTACTAAACTTTTTAAAAGTCATTATATTCCTAATTGGACTTTACAAATCCTTTTATTAGCCACTAACAATTTAGAAACAGAAGAATATATTACTGCTTTTATAGACCTTACAGAAACCTTTAGTTTATATTATATTTCTACTAACTTACTGCAACAAACTCTTGAAGATACTCCTCTTTTTTCATCTTTATCTCAACTTGCCCTTCTTTTACTTTAACCTATCACTGTTCAACCTTAATCTATTCAACCTCAATCTTAGCTTCTTTCTCTACTTCTACTTATTCTTGATAATCTTTCTGATCTACTTGATAACATAGTACAACAAACTTTACAAAATGCCATACAAGCTATGGCTAACCTTACTAATGCTCTAAATGAAAGTAAAAAAGCTTTTATAAAGACTGACTTCTTTTATAATGATAGATTCCAAGACCCAAAACAATGGCTTGAAGATTTTCACAGAGCTGCTACTGCTAACAAGTTGGATGTTGCTTGAAAATTGGAACTTACTCCTGTATACTTAGAAGAAATTGCATTAGATTGGTAGCTAAGTCTTTACTTTGCTCCAAATGCTTTTAATAATAATGCCAACCAAGACAGAAGCTTTAATCATTTTTTTAGACTTCACTTTCACACATTTAAACAAAAAGCTATTTAATAGAAATAGCTTTTTGATATTAAACAAGACCCAGATATAGTAGATGCCTATGTTAATCATTTTAGACAATTGAAAAAATGAGTTGACCCTGATGATGCTTTTCCTGCTAACTTTACCAAACAACTAATTATCTAAAAACTACATTTTAAATTTTTTGTTAATGTGCAAACTAGCAAATCTGCCAACCTAAATGTTGCTATTACTATTGCAAAATGATGTGAAACTTATATATAATAGCTATTAACACTATGACAGAAACAGACTAAGCTATTAAACAGCTAACAGACCAGATTGCCAAACTTAGTATCAACTTAGCACAGCAATAGCAACCATCCTAATCTCAACCTACTAACTATGCAGCTACTTCTAATACTAACAGACTTCAAGCCAAAGATTTATACTACTGTCACTACTGTAGATGCATAGAATATTTTATTGCTAAATATAAAACCAGATAAGCTAAACAATGATTTAACCAAAGAGATAATTATAGAAGTACTGATAGATGCAACCAAAGATCTTACTCTTAAAGTTATAACAGAGCTTATTATCAAAACCCTTCTAGAAAAAGAAAAAACTTTAAAAAAAGAAGCAGATATTCAGACTTCTATAATAGTAATAAAAGAAGAACTAGTTTTTACTTACTCTCACCCTACTATAGAGATGTTAACTACCTTGGTCATGAAGATTCTTCTTCTACTCTTTCTGTTACAACATCAAAAATAAAAACAGTTCTTTGACAATTCTTTTATTTGTATAGCTATGTCTGTATATCTGTATAAAGAAGCCAAAAATGCTAACTTAGTCCAATCTTCTACCTATACTATTCTTATAAAATATAACATTCAACTTAAAAACAGATCCTACCAAGCTATTATCAATAGTAGTGCTGCTATTAGTATAATTGCTTATCAAACTGTTAAAGAATTAGGACTCAAAATTGAACAAGCCTCTACTAGCCTAATTGTCATAGCAACTAGTACTTCTACATGCCTTCTAGAAATTATTAAGGATCTTCTTGTAAAGATTAAAGGAATAACTATTCTAATTACTATTAAAGTTGTTTCTGCTACTTCTTATGCTTTTTTTTTTGGTAATGATTAGTTCAAGAAAGTTGGTACCAGTTATAACTAAAAGAATGGTTGTTATTTATTTAAGTAAAAAACAAAAAGGTTTCAGTACCAATGACTTATGAAAGTGATCATGCTTTACCTGCTCAACCAACAGTAACAGATTCAAAAGAGCTTGACTTTTATAAACAAGAATTTCTTATTTCTTATAAAGTATATACTGCTCAACTTATCTCAAAAACAGATAATAAAGGATGAACTATCTACCAACCTCAATGATAAACCCAAACTGCCTCATTTTATGTTTGTGACAACTGTAAATTCACTGAACATCTCTTTATCAATTGTTCTCAAAATACTTGCAACAGATGTCATTATAAGAAACATATTGCTGTCTATTGTTAACTACAAGCCTCTTAAAGAAAAACTTGCAAGAACTGCCAAAGCTCTAAACATCTTTATTGACAATGTTTAGAAAATATTTGATATAAATACAACTCAATAAGACAGATTGCTATTGATTGTTCCTTGACTCTTCTTAAGTACCAGAATCAGACCTATCAATGTAAATGCAACTTTAATGAAGTTGAAGCCAAAAACAGTACTACTCTAATAATTATTACATCTACTATTGCTATTATTGCAAAAGCTCTCAAAGATTAGAAACTTTACAAGAATTAGATAAAGTTCTTGTTTGTAAAGATTGCTATATTGACTTCTACCAATGTCTTAACCATAATGATCCCAAAAGCCAGTACTATTACACCCAAGATAATGGATATAGAATCTTGGTTGAATGTAAATTATGCAAATATTTTGAATCCAGAAACAGGATGCATAATTTATAAAGCATTACAAAAGAACTATAGTTTTGTGAACTTGAACATTTATATGCTTACAAAACCAGAACAGTGTCTTTTACAACCCTAACTATAATCTGTAAACCTGAATTAGACACTATACTGAGTTAACCAAAAGTGCTAAATCTTAGTATAAAATAAACCAGACCTGTATTTTCTGTTTTGCTAAAGTTTATTTGCAAAAACAAACCTTACTATTATTGAAGCATTGGAACCTTAAGTAAATAACCAGATTAATTAATTATAAATATATAAAAAAATAAACTTTATTTTACAAGCTAAACAAGCTGTTCTTAATGAAGAAAAAAAGTAACTTTTTCAACAAATCTTGGCTGAATCTTTTGATATTAGCCATCCAGAATTTGACTATCACTAATCTTCATTAACCATTCAGTACTTCTGTTGATCTTTGTAAAAAATGCTTATATATTAAGCATCAAAATAAATTAGACACCTACCAAGAATATTGCTAGGACTGTGCTCCTTCACTAGTCTCTATTTATAGATATTCTATACCAGAACCAGTAGACCTTTTGGCAAATAAAACCAATACAACTCTATCAGAACCAGACCCTTTGCAACTACAACAAGTTAAAACTCAGAACCAACTTATTCTACAGCTTCAACAGAAGATAAAAAAGTTAGAAAAATTTACTCAGATCTTTTTACAAGTATTTTAACAAGATGCCTAAACTATCCAACAATAATTTACTTCTCTTGTTCAAGAATGAAAAAAGTCAAAATTTTAAATTATCATAGGCAAAATGAAAAACTATCTGTTAAACTAGACAATCTGCATCAAGTTTTTACAATTAATACTATGATCTCTTATAAAAAATATAGTGTTAATCCAGAACTATTTAAATTGAACATTGGACCTCTAAATACTAAACAAGACAAACAATTCAGCCAGCTGTTGATGAAGTTCTCAGATCTTTTTGTACAAGATACAACAGAATTAGAACATACTGATCTTGTAACTCATCGAATCTATACAGAAGAAGAACCTTTTATTCAATTTTGACCTTACTCTTATTCTTTTATAACACAGATATTTATTAAAAAAGAAATTCAACAAATGCTCAATAGTGGACTTATATAACCTTTCTTTAGCCCCTAGACCTTACTAGTTGTATTAGTTCAAAAGAAAAATAGCAAATTATGATTCTGTGTTGATTATCATAAACTTAATAGTATTACTAAGAAAGATGTTTATCCCTTATCTCACATCAATAAAATACTTAATACCTTAAAAGAATCCAGATAGTTTTCTATACTTGATCTTGCAAGTAGATATTGGCAAGTTGCTATGTACTCAGCAGATAGAGAAAAAACTGCTTTTGTAACTTGATATAGAATTTACAATTTTAATATAATGCCTTTTGAACTATATAATGCACTTGTGACCTTCCAATAATTAATAAATAGAGTATACCAAAACATTGCATTGAAATTTGTAGTAGTTTATCTTAATAATACTATAGTATACTTCAAGACTGTTAATAAACATTTAGAACATTTATAACAAACTTTTATTAGAATCAGAAAAGCTGATTTACAATTAAACTTAAAAAAGTGTAATTTTTGAATACAGAGTTTATTATTCTTAGGACATATAGTTACCTTAATTAGAATAGCACCTGATTTTCAAAAAATAGAAGCTGTTCAGAAGATTTAACCATCTAATAATGTAACTCAACTATATTCATTCTTAGGATTTGTAGATTACTATTGACAGTTTATTCATAACTTCTCTAAAGTAGCATAGCCTTTAAATTAGCTACTATGTAAAAAAACTTCTTATATATAGAATGAACTACAATAGAAAGCTTTTGAAGAATTAAAACAAAGACTTATCACAGCCTCTATATTAAAGTATTTTAACTTTGATAGACTATTTATCTTAGCTACCAATGCCTCTTATCATGGATTTGGAGCTACTTTTAGTTAATTAAATAGAAACAGAAAAAAACATTCTGTAGCCTATGCAAGTAAAAGCTTAATCAAAGAAGAAATAAACTATGGTACTACTAAACTTGAATATGCTGCAATTGTATAAACTATTGAATATTTTCATAAATATCTTGGAACTGCCAAATTAATCTTAATCACTGACCATTCTGCTCTTAAGTAAATATAATCTACTGAACCTAAAGAATGTCTAAAATAATGAATTCTGAAACTACAGCCTTATAACTTTGAAATTATCTATAAACTAGAAAGAGTTCACTCTAATGTAGATGCCTATCTTAACTTCAGACACAAACCTTATACCAAAATCTTTTTTCATGAATTTAGACTTCTATTATAATTTATATAATTATATAGAATCAGACAAGTTATTTAACTTTCTATTACAAGAACAGATTAAACAAATACAACATTGTGTTAAATATTTTATTACTAAGAAAGGACTATTATACAAGAAAAACAAAAAGAACCTTTAGTACTCTTTTCATGTTATCAAATAAAATAAAGTAGAATCTGTTTTGTATAAAATGCATAAGCATTCTATTGCAAGATATTTAGAAACAGATGCTATGTACTATAATATAGCTAAACAATATTATTAGAACCAAATGTATCAAGATATATAAGAATATGTTAAAACATATGAAGAGTATCAAAAGAGACTAAAAGGCAAAAGACTGAATTTCTTCATTTTATTCAAATAAGATGAGTCTTTGAATGAATTAGAATTAACTTAGTAGGAACTTTACTAATTACTAAACAAAATAATCAATATAATATTGTTGCTACTAATTATTTAATAAGATGATCAGAAGCTCATGCTATACCTAATGCTAGAGCAAATACCTTAGCTTAGTTTATTTTCAAAGAAATTATTTGTTAACATGAAACACTAAAGATTATTCTCTCTGATTAAGAAAGAAATTTTATTAGTGAAACTGTTTATATTCTATATAAAAAGTTTCTTATTAAATATAAGTTTTCTTTGTCATACTATCTACAGACAAATAAAATGATTGAATGTCTTAACTAAACTATATATGAATTATTTACTAAAGTAAAAGATGATGATGACTAAAATTTATATATACTTGCTATACTCTTGTTTATTAAACAAAAAAGCATGCTACAACTAAATATACTCTCTTTCTGCTTAAATACAGATAACAAGCTGTTCTTCTAATTAAAGCTTTACTACCTATCAAATCCTATAAAGAAACAGAATACAACTTACAAGATAGCATATTGCACTAAGCATTTAAGTTTATCGACAAGCTACCAAAATTGCAGAATGATGCAAAAAAAAGACCAATAAATTGCAACAGAAACAAAAAAAATATTTTGATGCCAAAATCTGTCATAAAACATTTAAAATAAGTGACAAAATATAGATAATTGGAAAAAATATAGAACATTCTTAATTAGCTAAATCTGAAGATAAAAGAACTGAATCTTTTATTATTTAAGAAAAATTGAACAATGGTGCCTATAAACTTTGTAATAACAAAGGAAAAACATTGCAAAAGTACTATAATAGTAATTGTCTTGCTAAATATTATGAAAAACAAATATTAAAACCTTTTGTTCTTATCAAATAATTAGAATTTCTAGAAAAAATTTCTAAAATCTAAAAAAAAAACAATAATATTATACAAATTTTTTTAATATTACAATTTATTTGATGATTTTGATACTTGAAAATTTATATAAATATCTTCAAATTATACAAATTTTCCTAAAAATAAAATTCTTAAAACCACAACCAAAAACAGTAATCATTTTAAACAAGTTTCTTCAAATCTGGAAACAGGATCCTGCATTTCAAAATCACTTAGACATATTATTTTAAAATATTATTCTTTGAAATAATAAAGAATTAGAAAAAGTTATCAACTTAAACTCCATAATAGAAGCTCTGTAGAATTCAATATCAATGAATTTCTATAATTAGAAAAAATACAACCTTTTTTAATCAAAACTTTTTTTAATAAAACAACTACAGAGTTAGAAAGTAATAATACTAACTATTTAACTCAAATAATAAATGATTTGAAACAAACACTAGTGCCAACAACTTAAAATATAACCAATTCTTTTTTGAAAGAACATGACAAGAATAAGTTAATTAAATCTTGAAGTTCTTATTTACTCCTGGACATACTTGACATAATTTTAACAAGAAAATTAAAGCTTCTACTACTTAGAACAAATAATCTCAAAGTTTAATGATTATGCAGAGATTATAGACCTTATCCAGAATGCTCAAGTAACAAAAAGAGCAAAAGATACTTGGAAAGGTGCTTTTAGAATATATGAAGTTTTTGAATTATAACTAAGAAAAATAACCTTATAGTTAAAGTATATAATCACAACACATATTATCAAATTGCTAGATGATAAGTATACCAAACTTCTTAAATTGATTAGAATATAGAATTTATAAAGTAAATTTTTAAAAAGGATGAAAATGTTATAAAATAAATTATTATTATTTTATTATCATTAGTTATTATTATTATTTTATTATTATTATTTAGTATTAGTTATTTTATTTTTGTATTATTATTATTAGTAGTTGCTAGAACTTTTTGGTTACTTAGTAATTAGTCACTTAGTAATTATTAGTTATTAGTTGCTAGAACTTTCTGGTTGCTTAGTAATCACTTAATTGCTTAGTCACTTAGTTGTTTAGTCATTTAATGCTTAGTTGCTTAGTTTCTTAATGCTTAGTTACTTAGTTGCTTAATCATTTAGTTACTTGGTTACTTAGCTTACAGATATATAAACCTTGCCAAATTTCTCAAGTGTGATCAAGCAACAGACATCCCTTTTTTCTTTAATATTGTAAACATATTTTGGAATTTTTTAAAAACAAAAATCTAAGAATAGCCCTTCTTGTTATTATTTTAATAAACAGCTTTTGACTATAAACTGTATTGATACTTCTTCTTTAGAGTAATTCTTATAGGCAAGGTTTATCACCTCTTAGTAAAATAAAGTAAAGTTATTAGTATTGCATTACCTTTTCCAAACTGCTTCAAAGAAGAATATAGTTTTTTAATAATATTTAACAGAAACTATACTTCCCTCTTGGACATTGCATATATCTGTAAGGAATTCTTTATGCTATATTATTGTTATGATATAAAAATTATGAAGACTTTCATCTATAACAGAATGATTTTATTATATTACTAATTATTATATAAATATGTTTATAATTCTATGTAAATAAAATATTATTTAATTGTAATCTTCAATATAAGAAAGCTTTTAAAGACACTTGTGTTTTATAAAAACTTGAATAAAATATTATTTCTAAAGATAAAACTTAAATAAAATAAAAAAAATAGAATTATTATAATTTTAATTTTAATTTATATATAATATAAATAATTTTATATAATTAAAATTATATATATAAATTAATATTTACTCTTATAAAGAGTGTGATGATTTAGTAAAATGAATAAATTGTTAATCTTCTAAGTAATAGATTGGGTGTTCAAATCTTATCAATAACAAGTTTAGATAATCATTTATATAATATTTATATTATAACAACTGTTTTTAATGATTGAGTTAAAGTACTTTGTAATAACAGTTACACTAGTATAACTGGCAGATAATATGCATTTGCATAAGTATAACATTATACAAAAGAATGCAAACTGACATCAGATAGTACAAACTCTAAATAAGTTCTTGCAGCTATATAAATCTATTAAAATTAGAAAACAAAAAGTCTATTTAAAAAGATCTAAGTAAAAAAAAAATAATACAAATCTTTAATAATGCTACTGTAAAGACTAAATCTAAAAAAAGATACCAAGGTCATAGCATCTGAACAGGCAAGAACTTTTAGGTTAAAAGTCTTAGAGGTATTATCAATTAGGTTATTGAAATGAATTAAAAAAAAGAATATTAGACCAATCTAATATACTAATAGGCTGATTGTAGTTTTATATAGTCTATCTGAATTAAAAGTCTGATAAAAAAATAAGGATATACTAAAAGTACCAAAATATGCTATAAAGTAGATACTGGAGTTCAATTGAATTTTACAAAAGCATTGCAGTTAAATAATATAACTTTGATTACAAGTATTGGTTCTGCTAGTAATATCAGATTAGTTGTAAAAATAAATACAAAAGTCTCTAAGAGGTTTATCTTAAAAATAAATTAGTTCTAAGATTAAGATGATAACTTATACTTGATTTAGTAATGTTAACACAAGTACAGATTCAGAGAATTTAAAATAATGCATTCAAGCAAAAGTGTTAAATATAGCAATTAATAGAAAACCTTTAGGCAGACTCCTTAAATAAATAATATAGAAAAGTTATATATATAACTAATTGTATATTTTTTTATATTAGTTTATAAAATTATATTACCAAAAAAGTTATTAATAAAAGTCAAAAGACCAAAAGATCATCTTAATACTAAAAAAAAATTTCTTATTCTTATAAAAGCAAATTCAAATCTTACAACTGAATTTACACAATTTTATATTATTAATTAATATGTTTTTGTATAATCTTTTAAATTGGCATCTTTAATTTTCAAACTTTTTTTTTTTTGCTTTTGCTAAGACCATTAGTTATTGGTAACTATTGCCTTTATTGTGAATTCAATTATGATTACATAACTTGTACAAGGTTACTCCTATATTATACTAGCAGATAGTGCACAAG
>CAJVQA010011484.1:0-10690 GCA_910591915.1 Cetraspora pellucida
AAGATCTTCCACTCGACCTTCATCACTTTAAAATTTGCTACAGCTTGATAGTTTTTAGTAAATTTTATTACAATATCCTAAAAAAAACAATTCAATCAAAACTGAACTAGCAAAGAAGTTTTCATATGCCAGACACTCTAACTTCTTGTTACTGAATCCATCTTTATATATAACTTATTATACTTTTCATCAGATCTTACATTTTGACACTTGTCATATTTTCAACCAATCATCTTATTTTTTTTAAAAATTTTCAATCTTGTTTTATTGTTGTGTTTTTTTAAGATATGTGTACTTGTGTTTTATTTGCAACATGGGTCCTTTTTAAATAGAACTGATAAACAATCCTAATTTAAAAGGATCAACAATGCTGATTTCAATGAGAGTAAGCTAGATTGCCTACGTTTCAATAAAAATTTCTTAAAAAAAAGTAGAAAGAAAATTTTTAGAGCACCAACTGTAATGAATATAGAAGTTTATATTATACAAAATAGCATATCCAACTAGGCTTCTATTTTTGCTATTGCTTAGATATAGGTTGACAAAAATTTTCTTAGTTATAACCAAAATTACTTTTCAATAACTCTATAGACTTTTATTAGAGAGTCAAACCTACAAAGAGCTGTCTTTTTCAACTCTTTTTTATATAACCTATATGTAATCTGAAACTTTTGAACTTAGATGATATATAGCAAAGTTTTGTTGTATATAAACATACTAACTATATAATTTTCGTAGATCAGTATATATGAAAAAATTGGTGCAGAAGATCATTGAAGAGAGTTCTAACCTAATATATTACTATAATAATAATGTAAATATTATATATATATTAAAAATCAAAAAGTTATATATATAACTAGTTGTACTTTTGTTAATAGATTTTGTATATATAAATATAATCATATGTTACTAATAAAGACATATAAGCAAGATTGTTGCTTCAAGAGAAAAAAAAATATTATGATAATTGTTTCTAATAATTAAGTAAAGATACCTATAATGGTAATTACATTAGCATAACTGGTAGAACATAAGGCATTAGTATAACTAATTATATAGAAAAATGCAAACTAGCATCAGATAATACAAACTTTAGATAAGTTTTTATAATTATATAAAGCTGTAAAATTAAAAAACAAAAAGTTCATTTGAAAAGACCAAATAAAGAAGTAGTATAGATTTTTAATAGTGCTACTGTAAAGACTAAATTTAGAAAATAGATATTAATATAAAAGTATCAAACAGACAAGAATCTCTGAGTAGAAGATATTACTAATTAGGTTACTAGAATAAACTAAAAAAAAAGAATATTATATTAATCTAATATACTAATGAACTAATTATAGTTCTATATAGATTATCTGAATTGAAAGTTTAGAAAACAGGCAAGAGTATACTAAAGTACTGTTACAGGGTTGTAGCCTTTTTGGTACAATACAACCAAGTAACAAGATCACCTAGTTTAGTGATTGACTATAGCAAATATATATAGGGTAAAGGTGTAGTAGTTCACTTTACTACATAGCAGTAGACAAATGATTCGAGATAATAACAGTATATAGATTAACTTTTTATTAATAATACATGGTAACAACCTTGCCTGTAGGAATTACCTTATAGAGAAAATATTATACTTTATTATTAAAAGGTCATTAGGTCTGAATTGAAGTATAAGAACTTAGAATTGGCAGAGAAGGGCAAAAGGTACCCTTTATATATCTTTTTATTTAGTGGGAATAGTAGAGGTTTGAGTAACATCTCTTGATACTGTACTTGGAGTAGTGGGGATTGTGCAGAGACAAGTGGAGTTTATACAAAGATAGTTGGGACAATGTTTATATGTATTTGTCATTTATACTTGAAACACTTGGGGCATATATCAAGGTACTTGAGTTTGTGCAAAGACACTTGGGATTGTGCAGGGACACCTAAGGATTGTGTTAGGATACTTGAGGATTGTGTTGGGGATACTTGGAGATTGTAGAAGGGATACTTGGAATTCTTGTGCTGTGTTATTTGATACAATAAATTGTACTAGAATACATGAAACTTGTATAGAGGTACTTGGGGTTTGTAAAACAATAATGACATTATAGATGTTATCCAATGTTATATGTCTGTATCACACTTCTAATAGCCAATTAAGATCCTATTTTCTAACTACTATATACTATAATATAACTATGCTAATAACTAATAATAAATATAATATAAAATACAATAATAAATATATAACAACTACTAATAATATAATATACTATGCTATGCTAAAAATCTACTTTGTAACAGTACTAGAGATATGCTATAAAATAAATGTTGAAGTTTAAGTAAATTTTACAAAACCATCTTAGTTAAATAATATAATTTTAACTATAAGTATTAGTTTTGCTATAAAGATATCTAGATCAACTATAAAAAATAAATACAGAAGACTTTAAATAATTTAGTTTAAAAATAAAATAATTCTAAAGTTGAAACAATAAGCTGAGTATAATTCAGTAATATTAATACAGATTCAGATTTAAGGGTTTATAATAGAATATCCAACTAAGAGTGTTAGATATAATAATTAGTAAAGAATCTTTGTACAGACTTATTAAATAGGTAATATAAAAGTTACATATATAGTTAATTGTATACTTTTTTTGTAATAGTTTATAAAATCATATTACCAAAAAATTATTAATAAAAATCAAAAAACCAAAGAAATTATTTTAAAAAAAAAACTAATATCAAAATAGTTTGAAGAATTAAAGTTTTAAATAGACAATATCTTTGATTCTATATTAATATATAAAGTAAATTGTTGCTAATAAACTAGAAATATATAAAAAAACTAAAATGCAAATAACTTTTTTAATAGTTTATGTTAAAATCAAACCTTTTTTTTAAGTAGACTTTTAATATATTTAGTATTTAAATCAGAAAAATATTTTAAAAACAATAGAGAAAAACTCCAATTAAAGGTTGTTAAAAACTTAAAAACAAGACAAACAACTAGAAATATTTTTCTTGATTTGGCTTTTTACATAAAATATTTACTAATTTTTCTTGTTTATTTTGGTATTTTTTATTTAAAATAAAAAATTTAACTTTCTTTTATAAAAAATCAATATTGTTTACTATTTTCTTTTTTAGACAGTTATATATATATATATTTTAAAATATTAAGATGAGTATTTGTGACCCAAGATTTATTGACAGTATATTTGGCTAATAGTTGCATTACAATCACAAAAGACAACTATGAAAAGAGTGTATAACTAGTCACTTATATAACTTTAGTTATTATCTAATTTAAGTAATTTACCTGAAGGTTTTATACTAGCTGCTATACCTAAAATCTGCTTATAGGTTTTCTATTTAATTACTTTAGTTTTTCATATTCATCTACCTACTTCTGATTATCAATGACTCTAGCTAATACTGATGAAAATATATCATGATCACTAAGTCTTTAAAGCAGTTCTTTAGAACCTTTGATCTTGTACTAAACCTTCCAAAATCTTTTGTATCCTATTCTTATAGCTAATTCAGTATCACTATGGCTGAGACCAATACTGGTAGTCAGAGCATATTATTAAACCATTATGCTCTTATAGAGTTCATCTCAATCTCAGTACTGACTTCATAATATATTCTTACTAGTTTGGTATTTAATTCAAGTTCTACTAAGCTGCTATTCCAGATAGCCTAAAAAGATAAGTCAAAACTATACATTTCTGATTTATATGTTTGTTGGTATATATCTTTTTCTTCTGAAATCTAGAAATTCTAGTAGCCTGATTGGTTCATCCAGTTTCTTCTCAAAGACCAACATATTTGTCTAATTTCACAAGTTCTAACTTCATTTCATAAGTCTAGTCTTTACAGTAGCATTGTCAAAAGTTCAGATTATCTTTCTATTTAGGTCTTCCAAGTGAGCTTTTATCTTTCTTCTTTTGGTTCTATAATTTATATAGCCACAAGGACTTATTATAGGTTTGCACTGCCTAGTACCAGTTTGCATTTTTTTTATATAATCACAGACCTTGTCCTAAAGAACAATGTTATGTAACTGTTACACAAATACCATGTAACCTGCCAATCATGCTGGTATGACACAAGTAACAAGTATCTTATTCTAACCAATTGTGAGAAATAGTTAACTGTAATACAGAAAGAATTTTTAAATTTTCTATTAATACTAGAATTTGAACTCTGGACCTGCCACTTGAAGGTTGACAATCTAACCACTTTGCTAGGTTATCACATCCTTCTTTTTAAACAGTTATATATTGTAACATGATTTAATAAAAACATAATCATATATATTGTCTAATATATAGTATAATAAAAAATAAAGAAAGTTTTAAGTTGAAGAATTATATATAGTAAATTAAAAATATATAATAATTTCTAAATTATATATATATAATTTTAATCTTTTTAATATAGATTAAAATGTAATTAGATTCTTAACACAAGTTAAAGTATTAGTAATCTTATTGAAACAGTTATAAAAATGTACTTTATAATATTTTTTATTTTATTTTTCTTATAATTCTTTTGATTTAATTTAGATTAGTTTTTTTATTTTTTTTATTTATTTACAAGAAAATGTTATCAAATTGGTAATATTATATTATAGAGCAATGGTTAAGAATAACCTTTTAAATAGTACTTGTTATTGGCTAATATAATAGGTTGCTTTTGGACACTTTTAAAAGCAGCTAAAAAAACTAAACCTAGAAATTAAATTTGTGTTTATTATTAGTACAAAAGTATTAAAGTTAATATTTTTTTTATAAAAACTACTAGCACAACTATCTAAGTAAAAAAAAAATATATATATATTAAATATTATTTAAATAGTTTAAATATTTAAAAAAATAAATTAAAACCAATTTTATAAATCTAAGCAAACAAATTTGTCTGCTAAAGTTTATAACATAAGAGATAAAGTATATAAATTTATTTACAATATAAACTTACTAAAATAATTTAAATTTACCTAAATTGTTTATATTTTTTAAAATTTAAAAAATATTTTTATATAAATTTATAAATAAAATAAAATTAAAAAATTAAATTTAAATAATTTTTTTAAAAAAATAATTTGCTTAAAGCATTAAACAATTATTATTATTTATTGTTTTAAAATATAAAAATTATATTGTTAAATACCCATTTGTATAATAATTTATAAAGCAGTTATTTAATAATCAAACCAAATTTACAATGAGCTTATAATTGAAAATAAATCACACCAATAAAAAATCATATACTGCAAAAAAATTTGTAAACCCTTTCTGATATTTTGAACAAAAATAATATAATATAAATAAAATACATTTATAAATATTTGAAACATAGCCCAAATTCTATATTTATATATTAAAGATAATTATAGTTATAGTCAGGTTCTGCGTTTTGTGCAACCCAAAGCACCACAGAACTAAATTAATAATAAAAAGTAATTAAATAAAGGCATCAAATAGTAATATTCCATTGCTATAATAAATGAATACCTGAGCATGATGGCAACATTTTGAATAACCTCCTCAATTCCAAAATAAATGTAAGGTTGTCCAGCTTCGGGCACAATATGCTTGAGAATTAATATGGTCTGTCACATGAATAACGTTAGTTTCAGCGTAATGACCGATTTCATAACTTTACCAGTTTAAATCCACATACATACCACAGATCCCGCCAAGCCTCCTGCCATCAGAGCAAATCCTACAAATAAAAAAAAGCGGGCTTTCGTTGCAATACCACTTCCAGTGTATGAAAAATTGTCGGCTGTGAGACGACTTTTATCAATCGAGTTAACGCTGTATAGCATAGAAACCGATAAATTTGTAATATTTTAAATTTTGTACACATATAAGGAGGTATCTTAATTGGTGCAAAACAGGATTACAATTTAATATCTAATATCCCAAATTTTTTCGTTTACCCACATTAGCATTCCTAGAGTACTGGAAATCCCGCACATCCAATCTTCGAAACCTATTGCCGGTTGAGTATCATTATCTATAGTGTTGGAAAGAACCACAGCATCGATGAAAAACCACCAGCCTAGGGCAAACTAAATTGTGAAAGTTTGAATCGGAACATAAAATTCAAAAGCAGTTTACACAAATGCAAGGCATACTTTATACTTGTAGCATTAAAAAAAACATGTTCGAAGAGAACTCATACCAAACTGCCTGAAACGTAAACCCCAAGGTCTCGCTTCTTTTCTATGAATTGAGTGAAACTTGGGAAAGGAAGAAGGCAAACACGGTGGTTATCGTAGTCAGGAAAATGTCTTGACATGATAATTTGGAATTAGATTTGCAATTTCTCTTTGTTCCCTTTTATATTATAGGAAGACATTCATATGATTGGTCAATTTTTGTAGACCCACCCGTGATCTAGTACCCTAGCCATGGCGAAAAAAAGTGTCGGGTAAGTGAGATTCTACTCGAACCACATGATGATCTGCACATACTGGCCAATCAGAGTTAACCACTATTTAACAATTTTTCTTACACTAACGCTAACGCTAAAAACTCTTTTTTTATTGTATATAACCCTTCGCTTCGCTAACTATTTTATTTATATTAATTATAAATAAAATAATATTTATATATTTCTTTATTTCTGTTAATTTAGTCATGATAATAACAACTATTTACTATCTAAATATTCAACTACTTTTATTTCTTTTTCAACTGGCAAGTACTGTATGTATACGTTTTATTTATTAAGCTATTTGCAATAATTTATTCATTAATTTCTTACTCACGCTAATATAGACAATAAATTACCTCTTAGTTTTTTATTTAAGTTGTTTCGCCAGTATATTTAACGATCAAAGGTACTTAAAATAATCTAATTTCTTTTACTTATGCTGATTTTGTTAATAGATTATTTTTCCTTCTCAAATTGATTCGTCTGGTAAATATAATATTTATTTATTTATTAGCATGTTTGTAATAATCTATTATCAACTCATTAATTTTCTCTTCAATTATTGACATATCTGGTGAATATAATACGTATCATTTATTAGTTGGCATGCTTGAAATAATCTATTCACATTAATTTTATTCATGTCAATTTAGTTGATACGTAGTAACGATTTAATATATATGAGTGACGAAAAGGGAAAACCTGTAAATCATTTTACATAAGTGAAATGATTTACAGGTTTTCCTTTTTCATCACTTATATACTTTTATTTTTTATTTTTTAGTTTACTTAAGATACTAATACATATAATCTAATGTATGCTAATTTGATCGGTAATATAGAATAGGGGTTGAAAAAGATGAGGATAAAGCATTCATTCATTATCAAAAATCTGCAGATATTAATAATCTAAATAGAATGTATCAAGTTGGTTATTGTTATTATTTAGGAATTGGGGTTGAAATAGATAAGTGTTTATAGTAATAAAGTTGGATATATAATTATTTTATCAATTAATGTAGCCAAAAGGCAAGTTTTTTATTGTTTGATTTTTGAGTGTTTTGCTGTCTACAGGCTTGCAAAACTTCTTTACATTCATCAACTGCTTTTACAAATGGTCCTATTAAAGTATCATAATTTTTTATAAAGCTGTCATTATCTATTTCTTTTTTATACAATTCTAATGCCTTCTTAAAATTTTTTTTATAATAAATATATTTTTTTTGCCTCTCTTTTATTTTATTTTTCTGTGCTATTATTAATGTGTTTCGTAAGCTACTTAAATAACTATCCTTTGTAACAGGATTCTCAAGATCAGAATTTGCTTTCAGAATAGTTATCCTAACTATTTTCCATAGATCATTTTGTTGAAAAATTGCTAGAGGTTTATTTTTTCTAAAAAAAATAAATAGATAATCATATCATCTTGTTGTTTCATTAAAGGTAGGTCAAAAATTTTTTTTCTTCTTTGTAACTAAATGCTTACAAAGAAGATAACAGTTATTTACATATGCTAGGTAAGAATATACCCAATTATCTAAATCTACTTGATATCTTTCATCTATATTAGACATAATATCTGCAGACATAGTCTTATCTCAATCTTTTTTAAAGGCCTGTCACCAAAATGGAAAATGCTGACTTATGTTATAGTGGGTCAACATTATGTTAAAGTCTGGCATTAGTTGTTCAACAAGAATATTAATAAGACGATCAAGCTGAGGCCTATTGTAGTTATACTTATACTTATACTTAAGTACTCATCAATGACTTTCCATAATCATAGTAGTTTAGGCTAAAGGCATTGTGAATGAATAAGAAGAACGAGCAAATATCATCCAATTTTTTTTATTATACCAATTTAGCCAAAAGTATCTTCACAATTCACAATACCCATGATTATAATAGAAAAAATAAATCTCTTGGACACAATAGTAATATATCTGTGCTGAATTCCAAAAAATATTTTTTTCTATTAGAATTAATGGATGCATATTCGCATGCTATTTAATTATACTAATAATTTCATTAAATGTTTCTTCAGGACATAAACTTTTAATATTACTAGTTGAAATCTATAACAGGTCTATGAAATTGAACTGTTGATGAGTTTCTAATGCTTTTGTATTAGTATAAGTATTTGATTGTAGTTTTTTGTCTTTCAAACATCTTCTAATAACATGTTCAAAATGCCAATAGCATAACTGAATGTTTGCTTTTAACCAAGCTACACTAACAGCTAAAATTTGACCAATATCTTTATTCAATAGTGCAAATGAAGGCAGCAATCCTTCTTTATGAAGGTTAATAAAGAATTTTTTAAGAACTTGTACATAGGTAATAACTTCATCTTCAGGATAATGATCTACTTTATGATTGTCTGATACTAATAAATATAAATATGCAAGTGGTATGTCATACCCATTATGGTTAGAATTTACAACAAAAAGTTCAAATCATTCTTGATTTGTTTTAAATGTAGAATCTACTACAATCTTATTTATCTTTTCTACACTAATTTGATTAAGTAATGGAGTAGCAAATCCTAAAATATACACAAAATTATTATCAAAATAAGAAAGAATTTTAAATCTTCTAGCTGCAATTTCAGGCCATTCAAGATATGCTTTAGATGATAAAAGCTAGTTATCTTGGTTTGTAATATAAGTTTGTTTACTATAAACTGATATCCAGTAATATACTTGTTCTTTTGTATATATTAAATTAATTAATTTATTCTCAATTAGATACCTGTAAAGTTCTGAACTTCGTAAATTATAATTAAGATGCCTTTGAATCCATTGTTTTGCTTCTTCTGGAAATTTTGTTTGTCAATATAATAAGTGTTTATGTAAGCACAAATGCTCACATTGTACACTTGCATATTGTTGAATTATATTTATATTAATTGTAACTTTGTCTTTACAAGAGAATCGTTTTATTGCAGCACAAGCTTCACTTTGTCTTTTTACCTCCTGGTTATCTGATCTTTGCCAGTCTCGGTCTTCACATAATACACAATTGAAGTATGCTGTAGCACTTCCTGCAAATTCTTTTTTTTTAAAGTTTATACATAATTTTCACACTTCCCAATAATATTTAGATCCAGATTCTAATAATAAAATAAGAATTTTAGTAAGTTGTGCAAAGCTATTTTTGATTTTCTTCAAATCTAATAGATTCGTTTCAAGATCTTGGCTAAGTGCAACACTATCTAAAAGTTTTGGATCTAATTCAATTTCGAATGCAAATTTTGTTGGCTTATCGGATAATTCAGCATTCTGAAACTGCATAGAAATGAATTGCTCTATTTCATCCATACAGTATATAAGTGTATCAACATTATCATAATGCTCTGTTATTTTTATCACATCTGCAAATTCATCATCAAAATGATTAGGTCCTAATACTGGTTCAGGATTATAATTTTCAAGGATATTATTGATTTGGAAAAAGTTTGAAGCATTATTAATTTTAGACTAGAGGTGCTAACAGTCAGAACTGTTATATTAAAGTAAGTTTGATTTGTTTGTTTTATTTGTCTCTTTTTACTATGTCTTTTAGAGCATGTATTACAGGTCACATGTTCATATAATGGATTATCACTATGAGGTTAGCAAAAAACTTTTATTTTCTTTACTGTGTGACAACTATTACATTTTTTAGTTTTAGAGGTTTGGGCTGATAAACTGTTTTCACTCATTTTTGTTAAAGATAATTTATAATAGAATGGTTAAAATTTATTGAAATAAATATAAGATGATTTTGAATAATATTTATTTAAAATTCAGATTGAAGTTTAATCTTTATTTGAGGTTGAAAAGCATGATTTATATATATTTTTCAACTATATTCACTATAATTTTTTTTTTTTTTGTAAGCTTACACATTTACACAATCATAATTGCATAATTATGTTCTTGTAAACCTGATAAACAGTGTTGGCACCGAACATAATATGTCCATCTATTTTTAATGCTACTGAACTGAACTGGACATGTACATTAGACATATACTTGAATATAGTCTAGTCCAATATGTCTAGTCATTTACTGAAATTTTTTTTTTAAATTAAAAACTAGCTTGTCAATTAAATTATATTATAGTGTGATTAATGTGCTTAAAAAATAATTATACAAGAGTATAAAATTTTTAAATAATTATCATTAATTTTTTTTTTTTTTGGTATTAAGGTGAGGCCTTGCTCGTATCTTTATTGGTAGTTTAAAAATTAGTAGCTACATGG
>CAJVQA010011485.1:0-10690 GCA_910591915.1 Cetraspora pellucida
TCTTTGTCTTGAAAATCAAGTTTGGATCATATGATTTACTATGTCCTGTAAGGTCATTTTCAAGGCAAAGACCCCAATTGTCAAAAAAAAATCATAAGATTTTTGATTTCACCAATGAAGCATAATTACATTATTACTAACATTTTCTTATTCTTAAATTTTAGTACCAAACATTTATATTTATATTATTCATTTATATATTATACTTAAATCTAACAGAATTGTTTGTTTACTTCTATATTTATTTTATTAGAAAAAATAATATGTTATTCATGTTATTACTCATAAAAATTTTTGTTTAAATTTGTTTATATTAAATTTTACATTTGTTTATATTGTTGTTTAACAAAATGATTTTATTACTATAGTATTGTTCAGAAATATATCAAATTTAGTTATCAATAATTATATCATATTTAGTAATAATTATTAATTAGGATTATTCTAGATTTTTTTAATTTGATTAGTAAATTTTTAATATTTTTTAATTATATTTTAGCAACTATTTGATCAAATTTGATAAAAATTTTTTTATTTAAATTATAACTATTTATAAAATTTAAATAAAAAATTTTTTATAAAATTTAAGTAGTTGTTAAGATATATTTAATTAAAGTTTTACTAAATTTTTTTTTTTAAAAAAAAGATTTATTCTTTATCTTTTTATTAATTAGTTAAGTTATATATATAAAATATATGCTAAAGAAATTAAGCTAAAGAAGATAGAGATAAGAGCTACTTTACTCTTAATCTATTTTTTATTAGAATAGTTGATAAATCTTTAGTTTTTAATAAGATAATAAAAAGAAAATTGTTTATTAGTAATATAATGATATGTTTTTTTATTTAATAAAGATAATAAAATTGGTTTAGTTTTAGCTAATATTAGAGGCTGTAGTAGTAGTAATAGAGTTGAAAACACAGAATTGTGTTGTATTACTTTAAAAGTAAACTAAAATTCTTTATATATTATAACAATAATGTTATAATAAATAATAAAAATATATTTATACTTATATTTATTATTTTTAAAGATATCAAAATATTAGTAATTATTAGTTCTAGTAGTATTTGAAGATAAGTTAATAGAAAAGAGACAAATTATTTTTAGTGAAATTTTTTTAATTTTTAAATTTAAATAACTTAATAACTATTTAATCAAATCTGCTAAAAATATTTTTATTTTAATCTTAAAATTATATATAGAACTAAAATAAAAAAAATTTATCAAATTTAATAAATAGTTGTTAAGATATTTAAGCTTAAAGTTAAGAAAACTTTTATTTAGAAAAAATTAGTTTCTTTTCTATTGACCCTTTTATTTGTTTGTTAATATAGTTTAGATAAAGGTTTAAATAAAACTGTTTATATTATAGCAAGATATTTTTAAGTTGTTTGAGGTTTTCTGTAATGTATATATAATTTTAGATGTAAATTAAAAGATGTATTATGTTTTCAGCAACATTATATATTTCTTTAATAAAAAAAGGTGAATAAGTAGCTCTTTTGATAATAATTTGATTTTAAAGTTTTTTAATACTGAAGAAAATAGATTAGCTACTAAGATTAAAGATTTTTATTTATAAAATATATATTGTAAAATTAATAACTAATTTTTTTTTAAATTCGGCAGTCCTGCTACTACTTTATTTAATCTTTTGTAATTTTACAATAAATTTGTTTCATTTTACAAGGTTTACCTATTTAGGTATTTATATTAAAGAGTGACCCACCCGGTTGTCCCAATGATACCTAAGTGTGACCTGCTATAGCAAACTTTACTTATATAAGTTTCTTCTCTTAGGAAGAGGAGATGTACTTAGCTTTGCGGTTAGGGTTTGCTGTCTGTCAATTAATGACTAATTAATATTGTTTTGTAAAATATATTAGTATAAAATTTACTGTTATTAAACTAAGCTATTTTATTTGTAATTCAGTATATTTGTTTTATTGTAGTTTTTAACAGATATATATAAAGGTTATCAAAAAATTTTGAAACAAAATAGGTATATAAAAATTTTTGTAGTATAAAGTTTAATAAAAAAATATTTTTTTGGATTTCAAAGATTTGAAGTTCTTTATCAAATATAATTACAAAAGTTTGATTATATGTTATTGGCTTTATTATTAAAAAAAATAAATATGTTGTTATTTGTCTAACATAAGATAATTGTATGATTAAACAAATTACATAAAGGTAATTAAGTTCATAAATAAAGAGTTGCTAGTATATATATTTATATTAGTATTAGAGTTCATTAAGATGAACACAAAAGTTAGCAAAGTTATTAATATATTTAGATAAAAAGACCAAAAATTAGTAAAACAATTAAAAAAAATATCAAAATGTTAAAAGTGATATTTTTTAATTATATAAAGTTATTTTTTATATTGTATTAACTACTTGTCATATAGAGTGTTACTATTTTTTTGTTAAAGTTAACTTTTGTTAAAGTATTTTAAAGTGGTATTAAAAGGTTATTAAAGAAGCATAAAGGTTTAGTTAAGGTTAGATGCATTTTTTGTTTTTAGGATTAAAGTAATACTAATAAAATTAAAGTTAATACTTTTTTGAAATTATTCAAGATCAATATAGATCTTTTTTTATAGTTTATTTAAAGATTATAAATTGGTTTTGTTAAAGTAATTATATTTAGAAATATAAAATTTGAGAGGTATGGTGACCTAGTGAAGTGGATAGGTTGTTAACCCCCAAGTGGCAGATTTAGAGTTCAAATTCTAGTGATGGTGAAAATTTGTAATTCTTTCTGTGTTATGGCTAACTGTCTTCTATAATTAGTTGAAATAAGATACCTGTAACCTGTATTATATCAGCATGACTGGAAGGTCTAAGCACTTATACAACATTGTATGAGAGAACACAAGCTGGTACTGAGTAATGTGAACCCAAGATAAGCCCTTAGCCTATATAAATCACAAGAACCAGGTAGGAAGATAGAAGCCCACTTGGAAGACCTGAATAGAGAGGTAATCTAAACTTTCAACAGTGTTACTGTAAAGACTAGACTTATGAAACAGAGCTAGAACTTGTAAAACTAGACAAATGTGTCAGTCTTTAAGGAAGGACTGAATGAACCAACTAGGCTGCCAGAATTTTTGAGTTTCAGAGGAAAAAGGTATATGCTAGCAAATATATAAACCAGAGGTACAGTTTTGTTTTACCTTTTCAGGCTATCTGAAATAACAGCTTGGTGAAACTTGAATTGAATACCAAAGTAGTAATAATATGTTGTAAAGTCAGTACCAGAGTTGAAGTAAACTCTACAAAGATATAGCAGTTTAATGATACACCCTGACTACCAGTATTGGTCTTGGCTATAGTAATACCAGGTCAGTTATAAGAATGAGATTCAGAAGATTCTAGAAGATTTAGTATAAGGTCAAAGATTCTTCATATGAGTGAACTGCTTTAAAGACTTAGTGGCTATAGCATATTTTCATCAGCATCAGCTGAGATCATTGGTAGGCAAAAGTAGATAGATAAATATAGAAACAGAGTAGTTAAATAGGGAACCTACAAGTGGGTTCTAGGTATAGTAGCTAGTATAGAACCTTTGGGCAGACTACTTAAATTAGACAATAACTAAAGTTGTATAAGTGGCTAGTTGTACACTTTCTTTATGGTTGCCTTCTATGATTATAATACAACCATTAGCCAAATATACTATTAATAAAATCCTAGATCACAAGTACTTACCTTAATATTTAAAAAAATATATATATATAGAATTTGTTTTTTAATATACAAACTTGGCAGACTGTTAATGTAATATCTAAATGTAAAATATAGTATCAAGTTTTAAAAACTTATTAAAAAAATTATAAATTTTTCACAAATTTGATTTTTTGTAATTATCTAGTCTTTTTGCTAAATATTTAATTGACTAAGATATATAATTGATTTTAAAAATATTAAAAATGAATTTGTAGATATAATTATTAAGTTATGCATTAAATAAAATTACTACAAATATTGATTTTGAGGTTTTTTTTAATATTATAATAAAAGTTGTTTTATATTAGAAGCTTTATATTAGTTGTATTTAAAAATTCTTTAATATTTATAATATTGTGATTGTTTAGTTTTTTTTAAAGTAGAAAGCTTTAAAATAATTTGTAAAAAGTAGATTTATAGATGTTTTAACAAACTTTTTTGATATAACTAGTTATTACTATTATATATAATTTGCAGTTTTAATATGTATAATGCTAATAATAATAATACTAGAAGTCATACTAAAATTAAAATATTGATAAATGTAGCATTTTGTAGTTGTTGTAATCATAATTTCAAAAAAGAGAAGTTAAAATTAAAATAGTTTAGATTTTTTTAAGTGTAGAAACTAGTTTTAATATTTGAACTTAGGTTAAATTAGTATATAGATATTTAGATTAAATAAAAAAAAATTTAAAATTCTTATACTAGTCTTGCTTTGTATTTAATTAATTAAATGCAGGCTTTGTTAAGAAAGCTTAACTGTGAAGAAAAAAATAAGAAGTATATCTAATAGAAAAAACATAAAGTAATAATACTGTTTATGATATAAATTGCTTGTTTTTTTGTTATATTAGTAAATTATAATTTTTTTATATTAGTTTTAGCTTTAGTTATTATTTCTTTTTGTACTAATATTAGCTTTTTGTTAGTCAAGAACCATGCTTCTAAATATTTAAAAGGTATACCATTGTTAATTACAATTAATTTTTCTTTATCAAAAAGTATTAAGTTATTTAGATTTAAAAAATTTGTAACTAAACTAAATTTTAAAAGATCAACTTTTATATTAATGAATTATAAAAAGAAGAAGCAGTATGTAGAATATTAATCAGAAAGTTTTGTTAAGTACAATTTATAAAAGTTATCTATATATTTCATTATAAAGGTATGAATTTTTTTTGTACTTGAAAAAAGATTTTATTAAGATAACTTTATGTTCTTTATATATTTTTAATATTAGTAAGTTATAATATACTTGTTAGAGAAGAAAAAAAATTGTTTTTACTAGTTAATATTATCTTTTATTAGATATGATGCAATAAGATCTAAAATAGTAATTACTTTGTTGGTTTAATAAAAGAACAAATATGCTAGTAGGTTTATAATTTTGTTAGAAATATGTATTCTTTTGAAAGTCTTAAAAGAGAATCTAAATTTCTTTTTATTTGTGACTGCATCTTTTAAAAATTTGTATAAGTTGTAAAATTGATTGTAATATATATTAATAAAAAAGGCTGCAAAGTTACAAAAAGATAGTATTTAGTTATAAGTTAAAATGTTTGTTAGTTGAATTGTTAGAATTTTTGTAAAGATTTTTCTAGTATGATCAATTAATGTAATAAGACAAATAGAATTAAATTTATAAATGTAAGTTTGTTTTTTTGAAATTAGTCAGACATTGGCTTATAACCATTGATCAGAAATGATTTCTTGTATTAAATAGTTATTAAATATAATTAAATGTAAATAAAAGCAAGTATTAAAGAACTTTATTTATAATTCTTAGTAGTCTAATTGCTTTTCTTTTTAGTACTGCTTTTATTGTTTGTTTTAGTTATAGTAATAGAAATAAGAAGATTGTTATTAATATTATTTTTACTATTTTTGACTAAAAGATATATTGTTTTTTATTTTTTCTAGCTACTATTATTAAAAAGATTATTTTTGATTCAGTTTTTAAAATATAAGTAAATAGTTTTTTTAATTGTATTTTTGTTAGTAACTATTTTGTTTAGCAAAATAATTTTTTCAAAAATAAATAGGTTTTGCTTTTTTTTTAAAATGCTATCTAACATTTAGCTAATATTATCTTTAAAGTCTAAATATTTTTAGTTTGTATAAACTAATTTGTTTAATTTGTTTTTGTTTTTTTTTAAAATTGCATACTTGTCAAATTGTATGTTTATAATCTTTTATTTATATTATTATATTAGAGAAAGAAGAATTTAGTTATATTTGTATAATTAATAAGATATTAATTTCTATAAAGTAGCTGCTTTTGACAAATAGTAATTAGCTTTGGCTAGATTATTTAGTAGATTATCAAAAAAACAGTATAGATATTTGTTAATATGTTTTAAGGCAAAATATAGTTTGGTTGCTTTTAGTAAAAATGAAAAAAAGTATAAAAGTATATAGAATATGTTTGTTTATTATTTTTTTAACTTTTGCTAACCAAAAGATTTAAATTTTGTTTATCTTATTTTTGCTTATATCTAATGAAAAAGTAGTTTGTATTCTAAAAAAAGTATTTAGAGAGTTTTTAAAATTATTTTAGTTCTTTGATGTTAATTTTTCAAATAGATATATTTTTTCTTTTTTTTTAGAATTTTTTTGTAAAATAAAATTGATATATCAAGTATATATAAAATACAATACATTAATGAGTAATAAAGATTCAAATACTAGCAATATATTAGAAGAAATTCAAAAGTCATCTATTTGACTAACATTGGTTAGACTATGCCAAGTAAATGCTTAAATATTATGAAAAATAAAAAGGCTAGTTAGATTAGCAGCATTTAGATTAATAAAGATTAGAAAGTATTTGTTTCTATATTGGTTAGCATTAAAATTATTTAGTATAATTAGATGCCAGTTTTTTGCTTTAGCTTCTGTAGTTCAAGTAAGTAGCTGAGACTAAGTATGTTTTAAAAGAGATAAATAGCTTAAAAGAATGTAAATTGAGATAATACAAAATTTGTTGTTGTTTAAAAAAAAAGTCAATACAGATTGCTGTTTCTAAAAAAATATTAATTTTGGTTACAAATTATTAGTATAGTTTTTAGACCAGTTTCTTGTTAGTTTGATTTGTATAATATAAAATTTGTAATATAGATCTTGTATAAAGGTTAGTTAATAATCTTATTATTGATTTTTTTAGTTTAGTTTATATAAAAAAAATTATATACAAGTTTGATTATACACAATATTTAATCTAAGTTTGCATTTTTAGCTTGTTATTAATATGTCTAATATTATAAATAGTTATATTAATTTTTTTATTTAAAATAAATTCAAGTAAATTTGATTTTTTAAATGTTTCTTTGATTATAAAATAGTTGTTACAGTATTGTTAAACTACTATTATTCTTGTAAAGTTTATCTAAATTCTGATATTTATTTTTTTAATGTCTTCTCTATTATTTTCTACTAGCCACAACTCAGAACCAACAAACTTTTCAGACTTTCAATTTAGATGGCCCAATATAGTATACTTATGTATTCTTTTTCTTCAATAATTTTAGTAGTCTGATTAGTTATATGCTTTTCTATACATCTTGTCATTCAGTTTATCTAACAATTTTTATAAAGAGGCTTCTATTAGTTCAACAGCACTATCAAAAGTTTATGCTACCTCTTTACTTAGAATTTTTAAGTAGACTTCTGTCTCCTTGGTTTCTTAGTCTTCTATACCTGATGGTCTTATTACAGATTTGTACCAAAGCCTTATGTAACATTAGTTTTTTATATTTCTTTATATATATGTAACATTATAGTTCATATAGATGCTTTAAGCTTCCAAAATCAAATAGGCTCTGATCTGATGTATCTAAGATTATAGATATATAAATTCAACTAATTGACAAAAGACAGTTACTATAATACAAATATAATTTCTAAAATTTATTGTCTGTAGAAATTGAATCTTAGACTTATTACTTGGAAGTTAACAATTTATTCATTTTACTAGATCATTATATTTTCTAAAATATATTATTGTTATAGAATAAATAATAATTATTATTATTTTTTGTTTTTTTTTACATCTTAAGCAGTTACACTAGTACTTTATTAAGATTTTTGAAACTATATACATCTATAATTACATAAAATTTCCCAATACTTAAGTCTAGCATCACTTGGCCACCCTATTGGCACCTAAGTGCAACCTGCTACACAATCTTAGTTAAAGATAGACTGCTTATCTAACTACTTAAAGCTATACTAGAAAGGTCTTCCTCCTTCTGTGACAAGCATATCAATTGACTTCCAAGCTTCTTTCTTCATTCAATTTATTTTTTTTGCTTTCTTTTCCTTTTCTTTCTCCTTTGTTATCTTATTTTTTTTGTTTTCTTTTCTGATTTTCTTTTGGTTCAAGCACCCTTTTTTATTTTGCCTGTTATATTAACCTTCTTTTCTCATTCTTGTACTTTTCCACATCAAACTCTCTATACTTGGTCATAGAATGTATTCCATACTGTTCTTGTCACTATATCTATGCATTTCTGTGTTGTCTGCCTGTCTAGAATTTGACTGATCCTTTTTCTGACTTTACTTGTTGTTAGCCCTTTTATCAAAGCTGTTCTGTTTGTGATTTCTTTTGCTTCTGTCTTCCCAAAAATTGCCTTATATAGTACTAGAGATGGGATTTTAACCTTTTTACTTTCTTTTAAACTATTCCAAGCTGCTACTATTGCTATCTTTTAAATTCTCTTCTACAAGCTTTTTTGTTCAATACAGCTTGCTAAGTATGTTTAAGTTTTCTTTTCACCTTTTTGTTATACTTGGCAATCAGTCATTATGTATATTTCTGGTCTTCTTCTATTTAGTTCTTCTAGTGTTGGTAGGCTATCCATCATACATTTGATTGCTGTTGCTCTCTTTGTACTGAATTTTTTTGTTGTACAATATACACTCTTTGTTCTATTCATCTCTTTTCAAAAGCTTGACCAATTATATTGAGTGTTCTCAGTTTCTGGCTCTAGTGCTTGAATTGGATTTGTTTCTCTTCAACTAGCTTCAATTCTGATATTCATGACTATTTTACATAGAAGTTTTGCTAGTATGTCAACTTTTCTATTTTCCCATTCTAAACAGTACTCTATTGTGTCACACTTGATCTTCTCTATAACTATTGTTCTTCCATATGTTACTCCTTTTTTTGCAAGTAAATCTGCTTTGTCATTCCACTTGTCATTACTATGACTTTTAATCTTAACTAGTTCTATTCTATTATTCTTGCTTTTGAGTAAACTAACAATATTCATTATCTATATCACATATTTCTTCTTCAAAACTCTGTCATTTTCTATCTCTTGAATTGCTCTGTTAATATGCCTTAATGCTGCAAAGCTATCTATATGCATCTCTATATGCTTCTCTTCTGGTATGATTAGGATTGCTAACTATATTGCTACTAATTCTGCCATTGTTGCTGAGGGTCAACCTTCAAGTTTCAGTGTCATTTCTTTTTCTGATCAGTTTTCTCTGCTACTAACTTGCATCTAACTGATGCCTATCTTTCCTATATTATTTTTCTTTTTTTCTTTATATAATGCATCATCTGTATAAAGAGTATATTTGTCTTTGTTTTTTCTCTTATTTTTCATTAGAGCTTTTATTAAGTAATCTGTAACTTTACTATCAAATTTTTGTTTCTTGATTAATTCTATTTCTAGTTTTTCTATTTGTTTAAGTTCAATTAGACCTTTCTTTTCTTTTTTCTATTCTTTTGTTGTTCTGTTTTTTAGCATTTGCTCTAATGTTGCATTAATCTTATTACTGCTCTTCTCTACTAATGTTTCTGAAACTGCCTTTATGTTATTATTCCATCTTATTCACCTTTCACAATTATCTATACTTTGTTTTGCCCTGTTCTCACAACCTTTACATTTACTTATCTCAGTATATGTCTTGCCTTCTACTTTTTGTAATAGCTAGTGCTCAGCAAGAATCTTTTTCTTTTTCTTCTTAGAAATCTTACTGAGTTGCTGATTATGCTTTGGTTCATTTATAATTCACTTCTTCTTTCTTCTGTCCTCTAATATTTTTGTCCAATTAATCATTAATGCCTGTGTATTGTAACTACCGATCTTGTATTGGTTATGTACTTCTCTACTTGTTTGTATTTTTAATGTCCTCTCTTCTATTTCACTAAACTATTTGGCTTTTTTCCCTTTGCTTGACAACCCTAGTAGACTCTTGAGCTGTCTTCATATAAATAGATTCTCACCTTTTATGTCTACAAGCTGGTTCAAATATACTAGATCCTTTTCATTTATTGTGCTACTACTTGCTATTTATAATCCAATCCTAACTAATTCTCTTATACCTATTCCATATCCATGTACTCTCTACAGTCAATTTTCTGCTTTAATGCTTATTCTCATCTTTCTTGCTTTAACTATTATCTGACAAGCTAAGTTGTGTTTTTAATTCTTTATTTTTTTTGGTCTTCTTTCAGAGTCCCAAATGTCTTTTGTTAAGCCTGCTTTCTGACACCTCTGAGCTATTCTAAGCTTTGTTAGGTTACCTAGAGTATCTTTCTTATTAAGTTTCACAAATAAACTGCTTATTTGTTTTGTTATTATTTCTTGACTTAGTATTTTACAGTTTTCTAGATCTTTGTGCTCAATTATACAGTTATTTGTTGTTTTCATCATATTATATTTGTGTTTTGCTAAACATATTATCAGTTGATAAAACTTGTTGATTATCTTTTTTTGACATTCTTGTTAACTGTAGAAGATAACCTAATTTTGGAATTATTACTATATTGTTTATATATGTGATCTGGCTCATTGTCATTTTTTTGTATCTGAGATCTCTAACTGATTGGCTAACTATTCCTTTTGCTTTTTTGCAGACTAGTGATTCTCTTATTCTGCTATTTAGCCAAACTCCTAATGATCTTACAATTTTGTTTTTTGGTTCTTCCATTATTCTACT
>CAJVQA010011486.1:0-10687 GCA_910591915.1 Cetraspora pellucida
TCAGACTAGTTGGCACTGAAGCAGTATTAGTCTGTATGTTTAGAAACTTAATTGAAGTATATAATTACTGTAAGTATATATGAGTAAGAGATGGTGAAAAACCAAAGAATAATAGTATAGAGCAATTAAATGAAGACAAAATAAATAAAGAGATTTTGCTAGAGCAAGAGTGTAGGTGCATGGATTATAATATACTAGAAAAGCAAACAGAGAAGAGTCTAATAAAAAAAAATAAAGAAGAGAAAGAAAATAAGATAGAAGAAAATAATTAGCAAAAGAACACAGCTAGTGATATAAAGATAAGCAAGGAATATAAGACAGACAAAGAAGAAGTTGATTATAGAAAAGAAAGAAAACTTGAAGTATCTATAAACAGTAAACAAATGCAGAAAGAACAAACAAAAGAATGAAGTTATTCAGATGAAATAATAAAAATGCATGAAGATAGCAGATTAGAAGATAATATCTATACAATATAGGACATTCTAGTAGAAGTGAGACCAGCATATATAAGAAAATGTCTTTAGTTTTATAATAGAATTAGATTTATTCAGTAGAAAAGTTGTGATAATAGTAAAGCAGTAACATTTGCTATTAAGTTTAGAAATGAGAATCAGAAAAGTGATACTTGATTAGGCATGGTCAGTGCATTTTAAAAAAGATAAAATGTGCAAAGTTATCCCAAGTACCTTTGCAAAAGAGATTTTAGAAAGTAGAGCATTATATAAGGCAATAATTAAAAAGGTTTTAACAATGCAATAGAGGTACTGTTATTAAGACAACTAAAAGCAGTAAAAGTAAAAGCAGTTTATATTTTAGTAAACAGAAATAAAAATCAACAAAAAACTGCATCAGTTTATTTTGAAACAGAAGAGAACTTAAGAATGGCTACCAATAAGAAGCCATACTATTACAATACGAGATTAAAGTGATGCAATAAAAGGGCATTCAAGAAAAGTGAAACCAAATAAGAAGAAAATAGAGATATAAAAGAATACCATGTAAATAGAAGTTTACAGTATAGAAAACACACAAAAAGTCAAGAAATCACAAAAAAAGAAGAGAGTAATAAAGAGAACCAGCAGAAAAGAGATAAGCAAGTTAGTTGGAAGTATAATGATAATATACAGACAAAAGCAGTTTATGCAAAAGAGTCAAAAAGTGAGCTACAAGATGTTCTTAGCAGAATATTAAGAAGACTAGATGATATTAAAGAAAGACAATTAGGAAGCTTGCTCCCAAATTACTCCTGAAAGTTGCTATAGGCATTTTTCTAGAGAAAGAAACCACTTTGTCAAATATAAAAGCAGAGAGCATTAGTAAGAAGTTTGTGCATAGTGTAAGTAGACACAGCAAAGGTGGAAATGGTATAACAAGCATTAAGACAGCATGTCACAACATAAATAAAATTAAGCATAACAAGATCAAGCTATAAACAATAGTTAAGTAGTCAAAAGAAGAAGATGTTGATATTTTGGGATTAGTAAAAACAAATAGTAGTAATAAAGAACTGAAATACAGTTTGGAGGACAATTGGTACAAAGCTTTTTGGTCACAAAGTGAAAGTACAAAGAGGAAAGAATTAGGTGTTAGGTTATTAGTAAGTTAAAAATAAGAAAAACATATAAGAGAAATATGTAAATTTAAGAAATATTTAATTAGAGCAAAGTTCTACTTTAAGCAGGTTGAAATAGTAATAGTTGTGATATACATTCCTCCAAGTGACAAAGACAGAACAAGAAAATTGCAACAAAGAATAGTAAATATGTATATGAAGAGAGCAAGCAATATGCAGTTCATAGTAATAAGTACTTCTATTATGTGGTAAACAGCAAATTAGATAAGATAAGTACTAGTAAAAATAATTGTACCAAATCACTGCCACTACATAAATGGCTGATAAGACAGGGGTTTAGTAATACATACAGAATTTGCAACTTAGAATTAAGAGGTTATACATGAACAGGACAAGATGTACAAACAAGAATTGACCAAATATGGGTTTCAGAAGATCTACAACCAGGATTAGAACAGACAGAAATAACTAACACAGAATTTATAACATCAAGTGACCATAACATTGTTAGTGTGATATTAATGTTTAAATACTTGATCCAAACATATAGTGTAGTAAAAAAGAAGAAAAAAGAATTAACAAAAATAATTTATTTGTATGATAAGATAACAAAAGAAAACTGAGAAGATTATCAAGTAGATCTTAAAAGTTACTTATTCGAAGAATAGAAGGCTCAAAGTATTTGAAAAAGTCAGATATAGCAGTAATATAGACAAAATGTAGAATATAATATCTTGTACAATAAAAGATGCAGTGAATAAAAATATACCAAAAAAGAAGGTTATTCAAAAAAATAGTAATATTAAAAGAAAAAAGAAAGCAACAATGCTGCATAAAGAAATAGTAGCACTTAGTAAGCTATTGCAGAAAACTAAAAAATTAGTTAAAGAAGAAGGAACTGAACTAAATTTTGAGAAAGTTAACATAGAGGTAGATAAGATAAACATAGAATATGGCCTAAAAATAGGTTACATAAAAGAGGACAAAACAGCAGTCCTTGAAGAATATTGACAGTTAACAAAAAAGCAATGGCAGGCATTAAAAGTAATAGTGAAAGTAGAAGAAAACAAGTATTTATAAAATAAAATCAATATTGCAGTAGAAAAAATGTGAGAAGATTGACAGAAAAGTAAGAAGAATGCTTACTAGTATTCTAGACAAACCATACAACAAAATTAGAATCGATTGAGTATTAAAACAAGAAGAAGATAGATGCTTATTAATTAGTGAACCAAATGCAATACTAGAGCAGATGAGAAAACATTTTTGTGAGTCATTCAAACAGAGAGAAATAACTGAAAATGAATAAATAATAGAGGAGTTTTATAAGCCATTTGCAGAAGTCAAAGAAGCATGGTATAAGAGGCTACAGGCAAAAATAACAATTAAAGAATGGATAGAAGCAATAAGAGAAACAAAAAATAAAACAGCATCAGGCATGTCAAATATTGGGTACAGACTAATCAAAATTGCAAATAATAAAATACAAGAAGTTTTTAGAAAAGTTGTAGATACATGTTTGAGGTTGAGAAGGATGCTACACAAGTGAAAGCTAGTGCAAATATATTCAATCCCAAAGAATAAAGATTGGTGTTACAAGCTTTGTAATGTTAGACCAATTGCACTATTAGAAACATTTAGAAAATGCTTAACCAAGATGGTTACAAAAAAATGTCTAGTATTATAAAAGAAAAAGATATACTCAAAGGCCCAATCTTTGCTAGTCTACCTAGAAATTTGACAAAAGAAGCAATTCATATTGTAGAAATGATAAGAGAAGATACAAAAAAGAGTAATAAGGAGTTGTAGTTGCAAATGCAAGACATGACAAAAGCATACAATTCAGTATCAATGAGTCACTTCAGCTAGCATTACAGAGAATTAAGTTGCCAAATGAAATAGTAAGATTTATTATAGTGTTATATAGTAGAAAAGAAGTTAGCATTATAACAGAGTTTAGGTTGACAAGGATATTTGTTGCTGGAGATAAGATTAAGCAAAGAGAGACAATTTTACCACTAGTCTAGAGGATATTTTATGACTCTTTATTAAGAAGAATTCAAGATGATTAGTGACTAGGATATAAAATTGAAGCATATGAGGTGCTGGACTTGCAAATGAACAGAGTTAAAATTAGAAAGGCAAGGCAAGCTGCAATAACATATGTTAATAATAAAATGTGGGTAGCAAAGAGTAGAAAAGAGATACAGAAAATCATCCAGATTTTATAAAGATTCTTTAGATTCAATAATATTCAAATTAATAGTTCAAAGTCAAAGCTATTGGTAGTTAATTTGGTGCAGAAAGAGAGGAAAAAACTGTTCTGATAAACAATTTTCAACTACAGGTTGAAGACAAGCATGTATTGACAAGAATACTAAGGATGTGGTTAAGTATAGAAGTGAATTGTTAAAAAGGCAAGAAGAATTATACAACAATTTATATAAAGCATATGATTTAAGAAGTTAACTATTAGTCAGTTAATATATATTAATAATATATATATAATACTAAAATTGATATATATATACAAACTACAAAAGCATATAAAGGGCAACTAACTAGTATACATCAACCAATAATTAGATTTATCAAAAACAAAGTAGGGCTGTCATCGACTATAGAAAATAGTACAATTACATACCAATGTTTAAGAAGGTGTAGAATATTAAATCAAGAAATATTTAATAATCAGTTAGTATCATTGCAAAGGAGACTAAATAAGCTAGATCAAATTGGTGAAATAATAAGAATACAAATAAAACAGGATTTTGCTCTGGCAGAAATGATATTAGAAGAAATAAATGCAACTTTGTTAAGTAACTTAAGATGAATTTGGAAAAATAACTTGGCATGTCTAATTATACTTAAAGCAAAAGAAGTAGAATTAATGGTAAAGGATGATAAAGGCTTTTGGCAGATTCATAGTACAGATAAAACTGTACATAGTCTGATAGAGAAGAAAACATTTAGAGTGACATGCAGAAGTTTAATGAAGTAAAGAGTATTTTTTATACAACAGTTAATCAATCAAAAGGGCAAGAGAATGATTATATGAAAGAAGTTTAGAGCTTTAAGAACAAGTATGCAAAGAGGATGAAAAGCAAAGTGGTTTGCAGAAATTGAACAGAAAATAATAAGCAATCAAAGTAACAGAACAGTTTAAGCAGAATTTTAAATATAAGGCACAAACATTATAGCAATAAGATTGATATGCAAGAAGTTATTACAAGATAAAAGAAGCCATGAATGGGTACTAGTAAACAAGAAGAATATAAATTTAATGATAGGCAGAGTAGTTAAGAAAAGAAGAAAAGATGTACTTATAAATCACTAAAGTACATCAAGGATTGAGAATAAAAATCATTCAGTGCTTGTAAAATATATAAAGTGCAATCTAGATAATGAAAATAATGCAAGTAGTTGTCAACATTGGGTCAAGAAAAAAGAAATAGCAGGTGTGCTGACAGAAATTGAACAAGAAAACAAACAAAAAATTCCAGATTTGTTAAAAGAGTTAAGTGAATATAAGGAGAGTGATACAAAAAGAGAAAGTAATAATAAAGAAAGAGCTGTAGATAAAAAAATAAGCATATATATGCATGAGATCAGTCTGTTAAAGATGCAAGATTTTGATAGTAGCCTTGAAATCTTGTTACTAGAGTAATTGAAGAGTAATATAAAAATAAACCACACAAGTTTTAGCTTTTATACAAATAGGTCATTAGTAAGAGAAGAAAAGGATTGTAGAATAGGTACAAGCTGGGTACAAGTTAGCGAAGATAAAAGTAGATTAATAATAAAAGAAAAAATTAGAATAGTGAATTGGTCATCATCGACAAAGACAGAGTTAGCTGCAATGTGGATGGTAGTATTAGTAATAGCATGTAATAGTAAAGTAGTTATTAAATTAGATAGTGCAGCAGTGATTACAAGCCTTAAAAAAAATGAGTCATTATATAATATGAGAGTATAAAGTAAAAGTAAGAACTTTAGATTAGTCACAAAGATTAAAGATATGGGCAAGTCAAAGAATATTAGACTATCATTAGTTAAACTTAAAGTATATAGTGGAATAGTATAGAATGAAAGAGCTGATAAGCTTGCAAAAGAGAGTATACAGCTTGACAAAATTACTGACTTGAAGCTTGAGAAGAATTTAAGATTTTAATATGCATTATTTTGAAAAGAAACTGTAATAAAGATACCAATAAGAAAGTTTATTAAGACATTAATGAATATGATAAATGGTGCAGAGTGGCATTGCTCAAGTACAATAAAAGAGCTAGAACCAGATGCAGAAGCACAACATAATTGGAGATGGTTGTGGAAGAAAAACAGAATTTTAACAAAAAACAAGTGTAAATCTTTAGAGGAGAGCAAGAAAATTGTATTTAAAATCAAGTGTATCTCTGATAGTTTGTCAGTGCTTGAGATATAAAAGAAGAAAATACCAGACTTGTATAATTCAAACATATGCAAAGAATGCAAGACAGAGAAAAAATCATTGAAACACTTATTCAGTTGTGAGAAATATAAGGGTTATTGGAACAATATTAAAGAGTTAGTATGTTGGTTAGTATGGAAAAAGTTGGATAAGTTAGACAAAAGCAAGCTTACAAAAATTAACCTGAAAAGAATATTAGTTGGTAAAATGAAAATAGATAAAATTAAATATAGAGAGTTATGCATACATGGCTTAGAAGTTAAGAGTATGTTTAAGAAATTGTATGCTGAGCAAGTTTCACATAAAGGTGCAAAGCAGAGTATTAGATTATATATTAAGGTTGTAGAAGAGATGTTTAGAAATAAAATTTGGTAGTAAAGGTGTAGAATAGTGGTCAACTGGAAGGAATAAAATAGAATAACAATGAAATTAAAATGAAGAAGAGGCAAGACAGTGATAGATAAAGAACAAAGTACAAAAAAAGTTAAAAGTAAAGAAGTATTAGAAAATAAGATCAGATTAGAGAAAACAAAGAAAGAGAGACTGAGTATAGGTAGTTGTTTATGAAAGGTGTTGATGAAATAATACAGAATGGAAGTAGTCCATTCTGGTTTGGTTCTTGACAGAGCTGACAAAGTTTTCCAATCTAGAAATAGGTTGATATGACAAGTTACATTTAAGTACAGTTTTTGTATTTGGATAATGCCAGATTTGCAACTGCAAAGGTGAATTACTAGAAATAGATAATGTTTTAATTAGTAAAATTTTGTATTAAAGTTCTAACAAGACTGTCAAAAAATAAAATAAAAATAAAAATAATGCTTTAAAAATATAACAGCTATTTATCATTTTTATTTAATTTAGATTACTTATAATAATTTGCTATGATAATTTAATTTTACTAAAAACAGAGTGAAATGAAGTATATAGTTATATGCTAAATAGAGCTTTTTGTTATTATAACCTATATTGTTTTATTTGTGATTATATTTGTATTATCAATTTGTATATTATAGTATTAATAGCAAATTAGTTAAAATATATATATATAAACAACAAAGAATATAAGGAATTGTTACTAAAAAATGAGATATGTCATATAATATTTTTTTATATATTAAAGATGAACCTATTTTGCATAGAACTAAGATGATGATTGAGAAGCATTATAAAGAAGATTTAAATAAAGTAATTAAATAGGTCCTAAAAGATTATTTTATTTTGTGACTTTTAGTTCTTTATCGTTTTTGTAAATTTATTATTTATTAATTTTATTTTATTTTATAAAACAAAGAAAAGAATATATTTAATTAATCAAACAAAAATGTATTTTTTTTATAAGAATTTTATAAAAAAAATAGAAAGAATATTTTCAAATAATTAACTATTATATTAATATATTATCTTCATTATCTTAAATCTTTTTTTTTTAACTAATTTTTTTATTTTCATATATTTATTTTTAAATAATGTTTGATGTTTAAAATGTTTCTAATATTATTTTTTAACTATAAAAATTATATAGGCATATAATTAAGTTTAAGTACAGTTTAAGCTTTTTCTAATAAGGCAATATTAATTTATTGACTTATTTTAGCTTTATCTTTATCAATCAGATTATTGCAGATTACTTTATTATTTAGATTCTGTTAATAATAACTGTTCTAGTAGCTTAACAATTATAGTAATAATCTTATACAATATTAATTTAAGCCTTTATTATTTATTTATTTTAGACAGTTCTTTGAGATTTAAAAGATACAAGTTTGTTATTAATATTAAAAAAATAGTTTAATAAATACTATTATTAAAACAATATTATTTAATAAACTTTACATTTTATAAATATTTAATATTTAATTTAAACAAAACAATACTAATATCAAAATAATCAAACCTTCTAAATAAAATTAATTAATATTAAAAACAACAAAACTAAATAATATAATATTATATATTAAATAATAAATATATAACAAACTGATATATATATAAATTTTTATTTATTTAGTAAAACAAAATATATTTATTTATCTCTAGATATTAATTTGAATATTTTAGTAAGTTTATATTTCTGGTTTTATATAACAACATAATGCAACTATCTTATTAAATATCATTTAACTAATTTGGCTAAATTTGTATATAACAATAATTTTATATAATCTATATAATTAAATTTATTATTTTATTATAATAATTGTTTTACAGATTATTACAATAATAAATAACAAAATATAGTATTAGTTAAACAGTTAGTTTAATCAATTAAAATTTATAACTGAACTAATATCAGTTATAATTATATATATTATTTTAATAAGAGATTATATTTCTAGTAATAATATATATATATATATTTATAATTCATAAAAAAAGAAAAAAAATTTATTATATTCTGTAAATTTTGTATAAATCTGTAGAATTTTTAAAAATCTATAAATTGACTATTACTATATACAAATAAATATTATTTCTTAAACCGTATTTTAGGCAAATTTGCCTAGAAAATTAAATTGTATTTAGTATTTTTTAAATAAAATAATAATTTATTAATGATATAAGTATACTTTGCTATAAAATATATTCTTAAGAATATATTTTATAAACTTTATTATAAAAAAATTTTTAAAATATTAATAAACACTTTAACAAATATTAATTTAAATATTTTGTTTGTTAATATAATAAATTCTTTATATAAATTTTTTTTTACAGTATAATACATATAAGTAAATACTTTAATAAACATTAATCTTAATTAATTTAAATATTTTGTTTGTTAATATAATCTGTAAATTCTTTGTAAAAATTTTTTATAACATATTATATACAAGCAAATACTTTAATAAATATATATTACTTTTTATTAATTTAAATATTTTATTTGTTAATATAGTAATAAGCTTTTTTTTTATAATATATTATATAAAATAAATACTCTAATAAATATTAATTCTAACTAATCTAAATATTTAATTTATAAAGTGTAGTAACCTAGTAAATGGTCAGGTTGTTAACTCTTTAAGTAGTAAATTAGGTGTTTAAATTTTATTGATAGTAAAAATTTAAATAATCATCTATATAATATTTATATTACACCAACTGTTATCAATGATTAGGTTAGAATACTTGTAATAACAGTTACAACAGTATGATTGGCAAGTTATAGAGCATCTGTATAACTTGTTACACAGAAAAATGCAAACTGGCATTAGGCAGTACAAACTTTAGATAAGTTTTGTGGCATGTAAATTTATAAAATTAGGTAACAAGAAGTCTATTTGAAAAGACCTGAATAAAAAGGTAACCAGATCTTTTATAGCCTTACTGTAAAGAAAATAAATATTCAAGTTGTAATAGCTAGTTGTAGTAGCTAAATAGACAAAAACCTTCAGATTAAGAGTCTCAAAAATACCACCAAACAGGCCATCAGAATGAACTAGAAGAAAAGAATATTGGATTGATCTGATATATCAATAGACTTGTCATAGTCTTATACAGACTATTTGAATTGAAAATTTAATAAAAAGACTAATGAGAAGGTAGGAGTATAATAAAGTACTAAGGTTATGCTATTAAGTAGATGCTTGAGTCTGTATGAACTCTATAAAGGCACAGCAGTTTAATGATTAAGCCCTGACTGCAAGTGTTGGTTTTGTTATAGCAACATCTAGGTTAGCTATAAAAATAGATACAGAAGACTTTGGAATTTATTTTAAAGATAAAATAGTCCTAAGATTGAGATGATAATCTGGGCATCTGAATATGACCCAGTAAGATTAATACAGATTACAGGTTCAGAAGGTTTGAAGTAAAACATCCAAGCAGTAGTGTTAGATATAACAATTAGTGAAAAACTTTCAGGCAGACTTCTTAAATAAGTAATATAGAAAAATTACATGTATAGCCAATTGTATGCTCTTCTGTAATAGTTCATTGAATTATATTACCAATAAGTGTTAATAAAAATCAAAAGACCAAAGAGCTTATCTTAATACCAAAAAAAATATTTAATTTATTAATATAGTAAGTAAGTTCTTTATAAAATTATTTCTTTATTTTTTATAACATATTATATATAAGTAAATACTTTAATAAACATAAATTTTAACAAATTTAAATATTTTTTTGTTAATACAATTAGTTGAAGGTTCTTTTTTTTATATCATATTATATATAAGTAATATTCTAATAAATATTAAGTTTAACTAATTTAATATTTTGTTTGTTAATACAGTTTATAAGCTTTTTTACAATATATTATATACAAATAAATACTTTAATAAATGTTAATTTAAATAATTCAAATATTTTATTTACTAATATAGTGAATAAATTTTTTATGTTTTTTATAACATATTATATACAAATAATTAATATAATAATTATTAATTTTAACTAACCAATTTTTTTAGTTAATATAATCTGTTAATCTGTAAGTACTTTATATTTTTTTTACAGTATATTATATACAAATAAATATTAATAATATAAAAAATTATGAGCAATATCAATTTTAAATAAACTAAACTAGTTAACAAAACTAATTTTTGCAAACATAATTTTTTTAATTAGAATCAATTGATAGATCTATATTATATGCAAAAGACTATTAAGTAGTTTCTTTTATATTTAGTAATATTAAATTATTTAATTTTTAT
>CAJVQA010011487.1:0-10686 GCA_910591915.1 Cetraspora pellucida
GCTATGCCCTTGTAGAGTTTACTTAGACCCCAGCATCTACTTCACAGCATAACCCCAGTACTTTAGTATACCCCTGCTTTTTCCCCTACCCTTTTACCAGACTCCCAATCCAGATAGCCCATATAGGACTACGATCAGTCCATTGGTATATCAGGTTGGCCCAATATCCTTTTCTTCTGATTCATTCTGGCAGCCTGGTTGGTGGTACCTCTGAGACTCCCAACTTAGAGGTTCTTGCCCGTCTAGCTACTAGGACCGGGTACTAGACCTAGATATCCGTTTTGTCAGGCTAGCCTTTACAGTAGAGCTGTCGAAGATCCAACTACCTCTCTACTCAGGTCTTCCCAAATAGACTTCTTGTTATCCAATTTCAACAGATTTACACAGCCACGAGGACTTATCTAGTGTTTGCACTACCCGATATATCAGTTTGCATTCTTCTGTGTAACTTCAACATTGCACAGATGCCCCATAACCTACCAGTCATGCTGGTGCGACTGCTATTACAGGTATCCTAACCCAACCGTTAGTAACAGTTGCTGTAATACGAATATTACATAGGTGATTATCTAAATTTTCACTGTCGATGAGATTTGAACACTCAACCTACCACTTGGAGGGTTGACAACCTGACCACTTCACTAGGTCACCACACCTCTTTTCTTAGTTTCTATATCTAATAATATTATTATAAGTTTGTACTAAAGTTTTATATAACACTGATTTTAACTTTTTTTTTTTTCTTTTTTGATAATCTTGTTGAGGTTATTCTTGCATTCTACATTTTTGAACTAATGTTCTCAATGTTTTCAACTACTAGATCTCAACTATTTGATCTATGCTTTTAAACTTTCCAAAAACAATCTGTTATACTGATCTCTGTTAGAATTAGAAGGCTTTATCAGATTCTGTTTAGAACTGACTATTATTATAAGTTTATATAGTATCTCTTATTGTTAGACTTTCAGCCTTACATTATATATCATGATTTCAGTTATTCCAAATCAGGCTTTAACTTATATTCATTACCAAGTGACTTTTCAATTTGTCTTTTTTAGAAATAAGTCTGTCTGATAATATCCTGAATTCCTAATACTGTAATATTGCAATTCTCTATTTTTAGAAATACATTTTTATAATTATTGGCACTAGAATTTAAACCGGCAATCTTGTGATTTGTAACCTCAGAACATAACTGCTATGTTATTGACTCTAGAAGTCTTAATATTTTTTTATATATGTATAATATTATACTTTATATAAATACTTTAAACTTTTAATGTCAAGTAAAATTAAACTTAATATATTTAAAATTACAAATATATAAATTCAACTAATTGGCAAAAAATAATTATCATGATACCGGTATAATTTTCAAAATTTATTATCTGTAAAATTTAAACACTAAAACTGTTATTTGAAAATTAATAATCTGTTTACTTTACCAAATTATTACACTTTACTTTATAGTTTTGTTCTATTTATATTAGTATATATTTTTATAAAAATTGTGTTTTTTTAATCTTATTTTTTATTTTTTTATAAAAATTTAAAAATTATTAATTTTATATATTGGTTTAAGAATTTTTACATTGTAGTTGAAATAAAATTAATATATATAATATATAAAACTAATATACAAAATTATTCTTTATAAAAATATTAATGTTGATAATTTTAAAAAGGTTAGCAACTATTAGATTAGTTAAAAATTCTGAGTAAAACAGATAGTTGCTTAAATAAATTGCATATAATCATTAAAATTAAATAAGTTTTTATTAGATTAAATAATTATTTGTATATGTTTTAATCTTTTTGTAAAATTATAATATTTTTTAACTAAAATATTGGATGTTGTTAATAAAAAAACGATATTTTGAAAAATTAATAGCTTAACTTTAACAGCTTATAAGAAAGCTTATGTTTTAAGCTTTCTTTTGGTTATTGAATTATTAAAATATTTTAAAATTTGTTAAAATATCATTGTTAAAGTTATTGATTTTTTTCAAATATCAATCTGTCTGTTTCTATTAAAATTAATTTATCAAATAATCAATAAATTCACAAACAAGGCTATATTCATAATCATAAATCATTATTAAGAATATATATAATATAATATTGACCAGTAAATGTGTTGTGACTCAAAAACGGTAGGAACAAAAAAATATATATATATTTACATTTTGATGATAAGAATATTTAAATTATTTGTTAAGCAATTCGAATTTCTTTTCAAAAATTAATGGTAATATTAAATATAATACATTATTTTTTTAAAAAAATTAAAGTAACTCAGCATGATTAGTGTAAGCTTTAAGGTGAATTGAGACTTTTATCAGAACTTTTATGTTTCCTTAACAGATCAAATTTCTTGATTAAATTTAAAATACTTGATGCAATAATTTCGGCATTTTTCTTCTGATAGCCACCACTTAAAACCATGACAATAGGAATTCCATGTTCCAGAGCCATTCGAAAAACAAGTTCATCTCTTTTTAAAATTGCATCGGATGAAAGATTCATAGCTCCCAAAGGATCACCCTCTAGACAATCCGTTCCAGCATTATATATAACAAAGTTTGGGTCTAAATAAAATTTCATGTACAGAAAAAAAAGTAATTTAAATAGTTTCTTTTAATAGAAAAAAAAACCCCCATAAATTGATAAAACTTACGAAATTTGTGAAATGATTGAAATATATTTGTTTGAATTAAAGGAAGGTATTTGTCATCACGTTTAAGCTCAGGACTTGACAATGGAATTGAAGTTGAAGTACATGCAATAGCTTCATGATCCTGAGGGTAGATAAGTGAATTAAATACATCGACAATATGAACTTTAGAGTTATTGGCTAGATCACGTTCGTATCCGTTTCCCTTAAAGGAATAAATATATATAAGGTATTTAGAATGAGTAAAATAAAAAAAAAATTTAGAAAAAGGTAATTAATTACAAATTATATACTTGGTGAGCATCTAAATCCACAATCATAATTCTTGAAACCTTGTTTGGATATTTACTTAGTATTTTTTCCACAATTAAAGTAATATCCGCGTAGACACAAAAACCACCTCCCCCATCGTGATGTGCATGATGAAAACCACCTAAAGAAAATATAAAATGAATGGAAAACATGATGAATTAAAAAAAAAAGATTGTATATTAATAGCCTACCTCCTAAATTAATGCCCCAACCGTATTCCAATGCCAGTTCTCATATTTTTGAAAAATACAATTAAAATATTAAATTTCAAGTGATAAAGATAATATTAATTACGACTTTTGGGGTATTAAAGTCACCTGCAGCCAAAACACTTCCACCAGTTTGTAACAGCATAGGATCTAAAATTTTTTTCTTTAATAAAACATGTGGTAACATTGCCACAAATGGTACCTCTAAAATTTTTTGTAGCTGAGAACTGCTGTTTAAGGAATCAAGGTACTGAGAGGAATGAAGGTTGGCTAAATCAAGTGGAGTCGGTGGAGAAGGTTCATAAAAAGAGTTTAAATCAAAAATACCATTTGAAATAAGAATTCTATGAATGCGTTTATATTTTTGTGTGTCAAAGGGATGAACCTAGAAAAAAACATAACCAAATTGATAAAATATTTTTAACAAAGTTGAACAAGAATTAGATCCACGGACCTTTTCGAGATGCCAGAAGGCAATATTATATGCTTGATGGTAAACTATTGGCACTTTGCAAACTTTACTTGTCATATTTACTTTTTTCGTTGACATTGAAAGTTCGTTTAAAAATATCGAAATTTGCAAGTTGTCAAAGTACCCCTGTCAAGTTCATGCGGATATTTCGATGGTGTATATTGATATCAGTTGTAGTCTACATCGATGTTTTACAGGGATATTTTAAAGATTTACGATGTTTGCATAAATGTAACGCCAAATGTAATGTAACGTAGACTACCGTAGCTAAACTACAGTTTAAAAAAACAACTTTAGGTAGAACAATAAGGTAGAAGATCATTGATGTTCTTAGGCATAGTAAATGTCGTGAATGAGGTTTCATCAGCGATATGCATCGTTCGGTAATCAATAACTGTTAAGTAGACTAAAATACTAAGGTCGCGCAAAATCTTAATTGTAAAGAACACAAACGAGAACCTTGATTTATCGTATTTGTCAGTGTTTATATATTTGTTTAATAGATGTAACCAGTTTTAATTAGACAAAAAATAGTGTATTATTCTATATTTTTGTTATGAAATAAGAGTAAAAATTGTTCGATTTCCACGGTAAAATGTGTAAACTAAAACAATAAAGCTGGTACATCGAAGGTATTAAAAAAAAATTTATAAAATTAAATGATTAATAAGTCCCTTTTAACATTTTCCCGTGGCTCTAAGAAAAATTATATAAATGCTTAACGCTTGGAATAAGCGGCAGAATTAAATAAAGTATTTAGTCTTTGATATGTACAAAAAAAATACTTTTCTAATGTGAAGAGAAAAACGAGAAAAAAGGAAATCGGGACAAAAAGAAAGAAAAAAAAATGGACAAGAGAAAAATGGAAAACGAAACCACAAAATCTATTCAGCAATACATTCAAATGAAGGAATTAGTGTTCATTTTTAAGCAACTGATGCAATTCCGTTTTCGTGCACATGACCATTTTCTTGTACATGCACCTCATTCCACGGACCTGCATCACTAAGTTGACAGCCTCCTGGACATTCACATGAACCACCAAAGGCGACAGGTAGATTTTCAGCAGGGATGTTTTCCAATAATGTTTGCTTATATTTCGAACCTAAGATGACAATTTTTGCAGCAGTGACTTCATCCAACAAAGGTTTTATAAAATTCCATACAGAAGAGAAAAGCATAGGAGCATTAATGATGTAGAATTTACCCATGCGTTCTGGATAATAATTTTGACCAATGTTTGATGCTTGTTTAACGAAACTGGATACACTTGCAAAAGAACGTAAGGAAACGCCCTTAAGATCAAGGATGGTGCAAGAGGTTTCGATGAGTTTTCCATGCTTTTTAGAGCAAGCAGGAAGTCTAGTATCTGCAAGTCTCTCATATTCGACAACCAAATTTTGCATTTGGCGTTCAAGGGTGGTAATTTGATATAAGGCTTTCACATCCATTCTACCAATTTCTTCAATATAAATTGGGCGTCCGTCCTTGTCTGTCTTATGATAATATCGAGGGTAATATTTCATTACCTCATCTCGTTCTTTGTAATCGAAAGATTTGACCAACTCATCAACACCAAAATCTTTTCTCCATTTTTCACAATCTAAAAACATTTTTTTAGTTTTAGTAAGGTCAAACTTTCTAGCACGCAAAAATCGAAGTAGACAGGCATCATCGTGACGTCTTGCGTCAAGGACGCCCTCTTGATTTAGTTCACTACGAAACTTTTCCAAGGCTCCAGTTTGTTGAGGAGTTAGGTTACCAATATGACCGGATAATTTTTGTTGTTCGTCAGCAGGCATTTTAATATTGAGAGTGGAGAGATTGTAAAAATAATTTGATCAATAAGCAAATATTTGAGGAATAGAATAAGAAATAATAAGAAGAAATAGGAAGATGGTAAACAGGTTTTACTTGTGTGAAATGAAAGTATTAAAATGAGGGTATTATAGTTGGATGGATGGAAGGCCTTTTATCTTTAAAACGAATAGCTTAAAAGAAACGACTACGGTATAAATATGGTAAAAAGAAAGTGGCTTGGAGACTATGAGGTTTAAGGAAACCTGTACGCCCTCGGTTGTGCTACGAGGCTAACCTGATAAATGCACCAACCAAACTGGTAATATTTATATAAATTGGTTATCTTTAGACACATTTAGATTTCTTTATATCGAGCCAAAGTTAAGAACTCATGACTGTGCATAAATTTATATGTTAAAAAAGAAATGATGTTTTTACCCGTTCCACTAACATTTTTGTGTTTTGAACACCAATTACACCTTGCAGCATAAAAATTACAAATGTATTACGTACTTTTTATTTTTAACCAAGTGTAACGTAAAACCTTTCTGACGATGGCTTACCAAATCACGTGAATTACGTAAATTGTGGCATATTCTATAAAATCATGAAAAGTTCCAAAACAACAAATTCTCACGACAATTCTCCCTTTCATATTGTCATAATAACGTGTAATTATGTCTTCATTTTTGGGGTTTTTTTCAAAGAATCCAGCTGTATGTGTTAAGTTAGCTATTTGTGTATTCTTACAGTATTTTATATTAACGTTTAATTTATTCTGTAAACAGCTCATTCCTCTATTTGTCGCTTGTGGCGGTGGTATTGGGGGTGGATTGTTGTAAGTGTTTTACCTGTTAATTGATCAGGATTAGTTGATATTCATATTAAACATTAGAGAATGTAGTTTTTTGATTACGATGTCTCATTTTAAAGATGAAAACGTTTAAGTTGTATTTTTCCAATTGTTTAACGGTTTAATATTTAACAACCACGTGATTCATAAACCACACCTATTTATTATGTCTTTGTAATTGGATAAATATGTCGAATTTTAATAATTTTAAATTTGATCATAAATAGGTACTCTTTGTACTGTTTGAGAAACAGTCCTGAAGTAATGGTTAATAGGATTGGTCACCCGTTACCTTGGAACAATGTTAGTCAACATGAAAATCCCAAAGTACGTCTTCTTACATAGATTTTATTCTTGTTCTCTTGTTTTCGTCCTTAATATTTAGTCATCATAATTCTGAATCTACTTTATTTTATAAACTTAGCTTTTAACTATTAATAAGGGCTTCTTTGAAAATCGTAAAGGGGTCGATTCACCTTCTAGGAGCTATGTTTAAGTATTTTAGTATCAGTATACTTTAAGCTCTGATTTCAAATGCTTTATAGCAATTAAGAATGTTCTGTGCATATATAAATAAATACATTTAGTGTAACATCACTACATTTTCAATTTTAAATTTAAATTAATAAACAGTTTCAAAACATTCGATGTTATTTAAAAGGTAATGTGTGTTTATTTGACAATATGCCCGTTAATTTATTCGTATTGATCGAACCAGGATCAAAAAAAAAAAAACTTTAACAGATCTTCGAACAAAATAAAGGAAACACTATATTTATACTATACTTATACTATATTTATATTAAAAAGAAAAAAAAAACTGTCTAATTACGATCCAATCTGAATTCATGTGCAAATTTTATTCCTAAAATGAAAAAAAAATGAATGTATACTGATAAGTGTAAATCATCGCTCTTCACACCATTCGTTCTCTTTACGGACATGTTCTTCCTCTTCTGGTGTAAAATCATTTATGATGTTAAAAGTCTTGCGAATTTCATCCGGTGTCTTTCCCTTAATCATGTTGGCGACAGTTTTACAAGTGAGATCAAGAAGAGGTTTGATGTCGAGGTAATTAGCAGACTTTAATAAAATTAAAACCATGTTAGTAATAATAATCATAATAATAATAATGTACACAACTTGCAGTAAAAACAGTTGAAAAATAAACCTCACCAGAATTAATTCAAACAATGTTCCTTGATCTACCTTGCAGAACTCTGCATCCCAATCGTCAATATCATCGCTCACTTTCTTGCTATCATCTTCTTGACTTACGAACGGATCATCTTGATGATGTGTGCAGTAATCAATAACTTTATTGAGAATAGGTCCGGTAACGTTTGGTAAAGGTATCGCTAATATTTGATATGATCAAAAATAAATTCGTTAATTTTATAATTATTTTTAACTTGGATACATTTCTACTAATTTTGGAATTACATGTGCATAGTAATTCCGAAATTCAGTTCTGTTTTTTATAAATCTATCCTTCTGGAACATCTATTCAACTTTCTCTTTTCGTATTGCTAATGTAAAGTTCTAAAATATCTCACAAGTAAAACGCACCTTTATTAAGTAAACATAGATTAAATATTAATCTTTGTCTCTCAATATTTAAAGATAATGCCTCTCTACTATTGTTTTATGTGTATCACGAATAACAACGGCTGCAACTCTTACCCATATCACTTTCACCGACATCTTCTAACATATTTTTCAATAAAACCGATTTTTCCGCTACCTTTCGATCGATTATGAATTCTGTTCCTTCTGAAGAAGTCAACTTAACTTTCTTTAATTCTGCTGCCATGGAGATTTAGGAATGACAAACTACAGATCGAAATTTCAAAAGATAAAAGGTTTTTTTGATTGTGCCAAATATTTCGGACTTCGAACATATATCATATTTTTTATATATAATAAAGGTGATCGTTTCTATTTATAAATCTCAATAAGATTGGTTCAAAAATATCAAATTGGATATTAGTGGACTCTACCACTGATCGACATGGATTGACCAATCAGATAAAAAATATGCGCAATTTTTAAGGCTTATATATCCTTTTTGATTTACGGGGTTCATTCTTTTTGATTCATAAAAAGGCACACATTTAGAGTTAGAAGGGTTAAATCATAGGGGATAGTATCAAAAAATTGTCCTTTTTTATAAACCAAATTCCGTGAAAAGTGGAGTTGCCTTATACAGTCAACTCTCCTATCCGAACCCTTAATTAATTCTGTAAAAACCGAACACAAGGCTCTAGAACATTTGTAAATTTTATTAAAAAGTTCGGATTAGCAACATAATAACTCTTTAAAAACCGAACTTTTGGGACCGTTCGGAATTGGCAGAGTTGACTGCATACTTTATGAATTTTTTTTTTATTACATTAGATGCAAAAATATTATTCTTGGTTAAAAAAAATTTATTTGAGCCCTGTTCCTGATAGAGTCCTAAAAACAAACCCCAATCCTAATTTTTTGATATAGTAATATAGTATTTTAGAGGCCCTTTTTAGAAACCTATCAAGAACGGTATTATTTTTTTTTCCTACTGAATAGAGAATCCTCAAAGCCGTTTAAGGGGCCTTTTCAAAGTGAATTTACTAGTAGATTTGTAGGTACGAATTTTGTATTATAATGTATTGTATTAATCTATGTGCGTGCACTAACTTGGAAGTAAAATAAAAAATATATTATGCGATGGGTTATTTTTTTGATGCAATGATTTATAAATATCAAAAATACGATTTATGCAGAATGTAGATCAATATGGAATCTTCACGTTACACCTGATCTTGTGATATATAATTGGTCAATTCATGTCGATTAGTGAAAATCTTAGTTCATTATAATTAGGTTGTTAAAAAGCTTAATAGAATTAGAGTTGGTTCTTTAAATTAGAATTGAGACATGTTTTTGCAAAAGGTATGTCTTTTATGTTTCTTGCATGCTTTATATTAGTCATATTATTACTTTTAATACATCATATTTTATAAAATAAATTAAAAAGTTTATTAATAATATTAAATCTAATAAATGTTATTTTAAATTATATTTTTAGGATTATATATACTATAATATTAAGTTTTAAAAATAAATCTATTATATTTTAATTAAATATTTTTTTTCTTAAGTAGTTATGCTAGTACTTTATTAAGATTTTTAAAATTATTTATTGCAATTATATAGATTTATTTAACAACTAAGTTTAGCATTATCTGGTCGCCTAAAAGGCTCTTAAGTATAACTTGTTGCACTACTTCAAACAGAAGTTGGTTATTTGTCTGATTATTTAAAGTCTGTAATAAAAAGGTCTTCTTCTTTTCATGATAAGTTTTAATAATGTTTTCTTAGTTTCTTCATTAATTCCATTCTTTTTCTCTTTTGCTTATTTTTTTTCTTCTTCGATCTTTTGCTAATTCATCTTTTCTTTCTTTTTAAAATTCTTTTTTTTTACTTCTTTTTTTTTTATTTTGATTATTATGTCTTTTTTCTTTTCTTATTCATTAATCTTTTCATATCATATCTTTTAAACTTGTTCATAAAATATGTCTTATATTGTTTTTGCTATTGTTTCTATAAAATATTGTTTTGTTTTTGTACTTAGAAGCTGTGTTAGTTTGTCTTGTATCTTTTTTGGAATTAGGTCTTTAATTAAAACTTCTCTCATTTCTATTTTTTCTACTTCAACTTTTCTGAAGAGTACTGTATATAGTATATATAAAAAGATGCATGTTTTTTCTTTTTCTTTCAACCCTTTCTAGGCTGTTGCAATTGTTACTTTTTGGATTCATTTCTAGAGACTTTGTTGTTCTTTGCATAATATTAAATATGATTGTGTTTCTTTAACTTTGTTCTAACATACTTGGTATTCTGTTATTGTATATATATCTGGGTTTCTTCTATTAAGTTTTTCTAAAATCAAAAGTTTATCTATTATATACTTTATAAATACACATCTTTTTATATAACTTCTTCTTGTTATGCAATATATTTCTTTAGTTCTTTTTAATTTTTTTCAAAATTATGTCTAATTATAAATCATGATTTCTGTTTTTGGTTTTAACTTTCTAATTGTATTTGTTTTTCTTCATTCTGATCTCAATCTTGCATTTGTTACTAATTTGTATAACAATTTTGTTGATATATCAGTTTATTTGTTTTCCTACTCTAGACAGTACTTGATTTCTTTATAACTGACTTTTCTATTTGTATTACTTTTTCACTTATTTTCTTTTTTTTATGAGTCTATCAGCTTTGTTTTTTTTTTTTGTTTTTTTTTTTTTTTTTTTTTTTTTTTTTGTTTTTAGTGGTTTTTTTTGTTTTTTTTTTTGTTTTTTTATTTATTTTTGTTAGTGTT
>CAJVQA010011488.1:0-10686 GCA_910591915.1 Cetraspora pellucida
CCATTAGCTGAATGTACTATCAATAAAATCCTGGGTCGCAAGTACTTACCTTAATATTTAAAAAAAAAAAAAAAAAAAAAAACACAGAAAGTTTTTAGAGCTTTTGCTAACTTTTGTTTAGAAGTATAAGAAATACCAACTAAGTGAAAAATTGCACAAGTTTATTCAATACCAAAAGATATAGAGAGAGAATATAGCTTAAACAATATTCGCCCAATAGCTTTGATCGAAATATTTAGGAAAGTAGTAAAAAAGTAATAACAAAAAGACTTGCCAAGATGTTTATGGAAAGAAAAGTGCTCAAAGGACCAAACTATACAGATTTACTGAGAAATTCAACAAAGCAGCAAGTGCATATCTTTAATATGATAATAGAAGAGATGAAAGAGAAAAACAAAAAAGTATAGATACTTTTACAAAATATAAAGAAGGCATTTGACTCAGTTTATTCAAAAGTCTTGAAATAGTATTGCAAAGAGTCAAAATTCCTAGAAGAATAATAAAATACATCTTAAATCTTTTTTACAAAAAACAACTAAGAATAATTACAGCCTATGGCTTAATAGAAGAAATAATAGCAGAAGACAGAATAGATCAAAAAAAAGTAATATCATCACTAATATAATGTCTCTTCTATGATCCATTATTAGAAAGAGTACAAGAAGATGAAAGTTTAGAATATATAGTTGAACAACAAATTAAAAAAGAAATGCAAAGCAATAATGTCACAAGATTTTGCCAAGCAACAATTATATATGCAAATGATACAACATGGATTGCAAGCAGCAAAGGCCAGCTATTAAAGATTCTAGAAATAGCTAAAGAGTTTTTCAAAATAAATAATATAGAGATTAATAGATCAAAATCAAAGCTGTTAGTAATAAACATAAAGGTTAGAAGAGAAAAAAGAGAAGTAACTTTTGGCAAAAGCAGTGTAAGAGAAGAACCAAGGAACAAAATCATGCAGTTGCTAGAAATATGGTTGAACAACAGAATGCAAGAAGTATTAGTTAAAAGAAAAGCTAAAGAAATAGTTAGTCAGATAATAAAAGACCTCAAATACAAAAAGATAACAACAAGCCAGATCACTTATATAAACAATATGGTAATAATTCCAAAACTAAGCTATATGCTCCAATTAACCAAACTCTCAGAAAAGGAAATACATGAAATACATCAACTAATAATATATCTAGCAAAGCAAAAAAGCAATTTACAAAGAATATTAGAAAATTGTATAATAGAATATAAAGATTTTGGTAGGTATAGAATACTACAACAAGAGCTAGCAATGAAGCAAATAAGTAGTCTATTGTCAAGATTAAACAGACAAGATAACTTAGGTCAGCTAACAAAGCTAAAAATAACACAAGATTGTTAAAGAGCAGATTTGACAAAGGATATCTGAAAGTTAGAAAAAATATCAGTTAACAAAGTGTGTTAGAAGAACAACTTAGTATATCTGACAGTAATAAAAGCAAGAGAGCTAGGAATAAGCATAAAGGCTGAAAATAATCTATAGAGAATATCTGGATATGGTACCAAAATACAAGAACTGTTAGAAACATGTTTGTAAAAAAGAAGTAAAATAAAGATAAGTGAAGGAAGTCTAATTTACCTAAACCAACTGCTCAACACAAAAGGTGAGAAGCTAATTACTTGGCAACAATTTAAAAACTTTGATAGACATTTAAGTAAAGGAAAAAAAGCAAAATAGTTTAAAGAAGTAGAGTCCAAAGTGCTTGAAGAACTAACAAATAGAAAAATCAAAGAACACTTTAAAACAAACAGACATAATACTTAAGCAATGAAGACAGAATAGAAGGCCATGTCAAAAAATAAAAGAAAAAAAAAGTAGATAATACATAGTGCACAAGATGTTAGACAGTTAGAAAAGATAATAAAGAAGAAAAAGAAAAATGTTCTACTAGAACATTGGCAAATGCAAGATAAGAAGAGTGAGATAGCAACAGAAATTAGCAAATGTGATGGATGCACAGAGGAAGAAGGGCAGAAGGAAGGCAGCTGCCAACAATAAATAAGAATAAATAACAAGATTAGGGTAATCTCTAACATATTGATGGAAAAAAGAAATAACAAGATTAAGATAATGATGGATCAGTTAATAGAAAAGGTAGAAACAGAAAAGCTGAAAAATAACAAGCAGAAACTTGAAGAGTTGATAATAATAGAAGAGCTAGAAATAGAGATAATCAAATGACAAAAACTAAATAAAAATATTAACCAAGAAATCCTGAAGATACTAAAAAGAAACTTATCAAAAAACAAAAACAAATATATTATATATACAAATAGTGCTGCAAGTATAAAAAGCAAAGAAGAAACACAAGGCAGAAACATGAATATAGAATGGATTCAAACAAATAAAACATAAGAGTAGCCAAAAAAAGAAACATCATTAGAACTAAAAGGATGAATAACATTAACAATAGCAGAGTTAGTAGCAATATGGGCAGCAATTTTAATAATACCAAGAGAAAGACAAGTAGAAATATATACAAACAGTAATGCTGCAATAAGAAATATTAATAGAAGTTTAGAGCAAATAGATAGAATGAAAATTCTTAAGAAGAAAAATGCGATATAGATAATGAAAATTATAGATTTTATTAACACAAAGAGTATACAGATAGAGTTAATGAAAGTTAAAAGTTATAACAAGAACTGATGGAATGACAAAGCTAATAGCCTTGCAAAAAAGAGAACAATAAATGAAAAGTAATACAAATAGAAAAAGTCAGTTGTAAAGAGATAAAGTACTGCCTAGAGTAGAAAAACAGATGAACTGACATATTAGCAAGATTGTTATGCAAATTGATAACAAATGCAAGATTAAGAGCAGAATGAAGAGAAACAAATGTAATCAGAAAATTAGAATCCAAAACAGAAATTATAATTCATAACTAAACACAATTTTGGAAAAGACTAAAAACAACTAAAAGAATGCATTGCACAACAAAAAAAAATAGTACAAGAAGATGTGCATTTATAAAGTATATGATAGATAAACTTTTGACCTTAGAAGAACTCAATAGAAGAAGACCAAATATTACACAACAAAAAGTGCCAAGTATGTCAAGATAAAGTTAAAGAAACACAATCATATCTAGCATTATGTAAAAGACAATAGAGCCTCTGAAAATAAATCCAAAAAGTGACTATTGCAACAGTTTAAAAAGGGTTAAAAGAAAAGAAAAAACCCATATTTTACTATATATACTATATATAGCATTCTTTAAAAAAAGTGAAGCAGAAGAAATAGAAATGAGAAAAGCTTTAATCAAAGGTTTAATTCCAAAAAAACACAAGATTGACTAACACAGCTTCTAAATACAAAGGCAAGATAGCAGTTTATAGAAACAGTAGCAAAGACAGCATGAGACATATTCTATGAAAAAGTTTGAAGAATATAGTATGAAAAGGTCAATAAATAGAAGAAGAAAGAAGGTATAACAACCAAAATGAAGAAAAAAGAAGTAAAGAAGAAGAATTCAAAGAAGAAAAAAAAAGCAAATTAGCAAAAGATTGAAGAAGAAAAGAAACAAGCAAAAGAAAAAAAGAATAAAATTAATGAAAAAACTAGGAAAACAATGTTGGAGCTTGTTATGAAAGGGAGAAGACCCTTTCACTACAGACTTTAAGTAGCCAGACAAGTAGCCTACTTTTGTTTGAAGTAGTGCAGCAGGTTGTACTTAGATGACTGAATGATGCTAGACTTAGTTGTTAGGTAAATCTATATAATTGCAAAAGTAATTTTAAGAATCTTAATAAAGTACTAGCATGACTGCTTAAGGAGAAAAAAATATATATATATAATACTCTAATCTCAGAAATATTGAAGGTTTTTTTTTTGGTGTTAAGGTAATCTCTTTGGTCTTTTGACTTTTATTAATAACTTATTAGTAATGTGATTTAATGAACTATTATAAGAAAAAGTACAATTGGCTACATATATAACTTTTTTATATTATTTATTTAAAGAGTTTACCTAAAGGTTCTTTACTAATTGCCATATTTAACACCTTTGCTTAGGTGTTTTACTTTAAATTCTCTGAATCTGTAATCTGTATTAACTCACTTGGTTATATCCAAATGCTCAGATTATTATCTCAACCTTAGAACTATTTTATTCTTAAAGTAAATCTTTAGAGTCTTTTGTATTTATTTTTACAATTAACCTAGATATTACTATAGCAGAACCAATACTTGTAATTAGAACTTGACTATTAAACTACTATGCCTTTGTAAAGTTTACTCAGACCTTAGCATCTACTTTACAGCATAACTCTGATACTTTAGTATACTTTTAAATTTTACCAAACTTCTAATTCAGATAGTTTGTATAGAACTATAATCAGTTCATTGGCATATTAAATCAACTTACTATCCTTTTTTTTTAGTTCATTTCAGTAACCTGGTTGGTGATATTTCCGAGACTCCTAACTCAGAGGTTCTTGTTTGTTTGATTACTAAGATCTTGGTATTCATTTCTTCAAGTTAGCCTTTACAGTAGCACTATCAAAGATTCAGCTACCTCTTTACTTAGGTCTTTCTAAATAGACTTCTTGTTATCTAATTTTAATAGATTTATACAGTTACAAGAACTTATATAGTGTTTGCACTATATAGTTGTCAATTTGCATTTTTCTGTATAACTTTAACATTGCACCAATGCCTTATTACTTGCTAGTCATGCTAGTGCAACTGCCTAATTCAATTATTAGTAATAGTTGTTTTGTTTTTTTTTCAGTATTAAGGTGACCTTTTTGGTCTGAGCTTTTTATTAATACTTATAGTGGGTACATATTTTATATAGACATATCTATAATGAACTATTAGACAAGTGTACAACTGGCTACATATGTAACTTTTCTATATTACCTATTTAAGGAGTCCACCTAAGGGTTCCCTATCAGTTGCCATACCTAACATCCCTGATTAGTAATAGTTGCTATAATATTAATATTATATAAATAATTATTTAAATTTTTATTATTAATAGGATTTGAATATCTAACTTACTACTTGAAAATAAAGGCTTGCATTGGGTTCTATAGCCTAACCTGGTCTGGTCTGCCTGCAAATTTTTGTAGACTAGACTAGACCTGAAACAAAATTTTATAATTATAGGCTAAGCCAGACCTAAAATTTTATAAAATTATATAAGAAATTTTGTAAACTAAGCTAGACTAGACCTGCTAAAGAAAAATTTTAATATATATAAGCTAGACTAGACTAGCAAAAAAATTTTAACTCTAAATGCAGACTAGGCCAGGCCTAAAAAATAGGCAATTTGCAGATTTTTACTTGAAAGATTGACAATTTAACTACTTCACTAAGTTACTATACTTTTAAATATTGTTTGTTGTAATTGTATCTATATGTCTTACTTATATGTTTTAATTAGTTTTGTTTTTTCTTCTAATCTAACTATATTTAGTAATACTATACTTTGTTTTTTATATTTTTTATCTTTTATTACTATATTATTTTCAAATTGGTCTTACTTAGATATATCTAATTCTTATAATCTTTTATTTTTAATATGCTGATTAATGTTTTTTTAAGGTTTTCTAACAATAATCTAAAATTTACAATAAAACTATATATTAAGTCAGACCTGTTATTATTATTAGTCTTTTAACCAATCTATTAGCATAACTGTTTAAGAAAAAAAACAATAATGTATATAAATATTAATAAAATTAGGTTTGATTTAAAAAATAAATAATTACTGTATATGCAACTTTTTTTAATAATTCTTTGCATTAATTTTTCTATACATACTGATCTATAAAAATTATATAATTAGTATATTTATATATAACAAAACTTTACTATATAGCATCTAAGTTCAAAAGTTTCAGATTACATATAGGTTATATAAAAAAAAATTAAAAAAGACAGCTTCTTGTGAGTTTGACTCTTTGGTAGAAATTTATAAAGTTATTAAAAAAATAATTTTGGCTACAATTAAGAAAGTTTTTGTCAAACTATATCTAAGTAATACAAAAGATAGAAGTCTAGTTGAATATGCTATTTTACATAATATAAACTTCTATATTTATTATGATTAGTGCTTTAAAATATTCTTTTTCTACTTTTTTCTAAGAAATTTTTATTAGAAAGTAGGCAATCTAGCTTATTCTTATTGAAATCAGCATTGTTAATTCGTCTAAATTAGGATTGTTTATTAGTTTTATTTTAAAAAAACCTGTGTTATAAATAAAGCATAAGTATATATGCTTTAAAAAAAATATATAACAATAAGATAAGATTGAAAATTTTTGGCAAAAGATGAGATGATTAGTTGAAAATATAACAAGTATTGAAATGTAAGATTTGGTAAAAAGTATAATGAGTTATATATGAAGATGAATTTAGTGACAAGAAATCAAAACATTTAGCATATAAAAAATTCTTTGCCAGTTTAGTTTTAGTTAAATTTTTCATTTAAGATATAAGCTTTAATATTAAAGATATTAATTAAATAAAGTTAAAGTAGAGATTACTGTATTTAGTAATATATAATTTTTAGTAGACTGATACAGTCTTTATAATTAGTGACTATTTGTTTAGCCTTTGTCTGCAACTTTTTTTTCTTTTATTTTTTAATATTTGGTTTTTTTTACATTTTACTTCTATATACATTTTTTTTAATACATTTCTCTTTTAATAAGAAGTTTTTTACTTTTCTATAAATGAATGGTATCAAATTGGTATTGTTCAATTGTAGAGCAGCAAATAGACAAGCTTGATCTAGACTTTAGCAAGTCTGATATAATAGGTTATTTAAAGATGTCAATTGAAATAACTGTGTAATGATAGCATAAAAGGTTAGATATAGTTATATTTGTATATTGTTTGTACTAAATATTTATAAATAAACTTCTAACTAGTTGAGCATTATGGCTGCCAAAAGTAAAAATAAAATAAAATAATAATAATAATATATTGAATATAATTTTAAATATATATCTGAAATGCTTTTCTTTTAGTCTTATCTTATAAAAACAAGTTGTCTTATATTTGTATTATTTTTGTTTAAAGTTGTTTAATTTTTGTCTAAATTTTCTTTATTTTGTATAATTTTTGTCTAATTAAAAAAAAATTTAAAAAATTGATTTAAATTAAATAGCTAGATTTTGTATATTTAAATAAAAAATATACAATTTATATACAATAATTAAACAATTTTTTAATAAATAAAAATTAAACAAATTTTTAATAAACAAAAATTAAACAAATTTTTTTAATAAACAAAAATTAAACAAAATTTAAAAGTATTATAAAATATAAATATTTTAAATAATAAAGTTTTGCAAATATTAGTATATATATAACATCTAAAATAGCCATTTTATTTAAAGTAACTCATGACTAAAATTACAATTTAATGTATACATAAAGATTTAATTTTAGGGGCTTAATTTTAGCAAATATTACTTTATATATCTAAAGTAGCTACTTTAGATAAATCACTATTTTAAATATTATATATATATTATTAAAATATTATATCTATATTTATATCTAGTATTATATTTTAATAAAATATATACTAATATTTGCAGAGTTCTAATAGTAAATATACTATATACTAAAATTAGATAAAATCTTAATTGAATATATATGCAGTTAAACTTCTCTATAGTTATCTTTTTTATAATTACAAAATTAATATAATTACAAATTTATTTTTACTAATTATTTATAACTATATAGAAAATACTTTTATATTAGTCACATCTTTTTATAAGCAGTTTTTTTTCTTAAAGGTGTAGCTATAGAGGAGTTTAACTGTAATTTTTTTTTAAAATATTTAGATTGTATATTATAAATATAATAAACTCTCTTTAAATATAAACTCTTAAAAATTACTATACTTAAAGAATATTGTACTTTGAAAATTTACTTCAATAAAATAATATAAAATAATAAATAAAATTTTATTAAACTACAAAAATAACTTGTAATTATAACAAAATTCTGTATTTAAATAGCTTGCACTTATAACAAAAATTTTGTGCTTAAAATAGCTTGCACTTATAGCAAAAATTTTGTACTTAAAATAGTTTGCACTTATAGCAAGAATTTTGTTTCAAAATAGTTTACACTTATAGCAAGCATTTTGTGCTTAAAATAACTTACACTTATAGCAAAAATTTGTATTTAAAATAACTTGCACTTATAGCAAAAATTTTATACTTAAAATAGCTTATACTTATAACACTTAGGAAGTTTGCATTTAAAGAGAACTAATTGCACAAAGTATATATATATTTTAAATTTTTATACAAACACAGTCATATATTATATCTGAAGTCTTTATAATTAGTAAAATATATCAAATCCAGATATTGCATATAACTATTTTAGTATTAAATTATTTATTTAAATATCTATATAAAAAAATTATTTAATCTAAAATAATTTTTTTATAAATAAATAATGTTATACTTGATTTTTAATCTTTATATATTATTTACTTCTTTATAAATAATATAATAAAGATTATTCATCTTAATAAATTCAATACAATAATTAATTGTTGTTATATCTATAAAATCATAGTCAGAAAACTAATAAAAATATTTTGTTCCTACAGAATCTTTAATAACTGGTGTTGTTCAGTTTATGCAAGCTAGTATACAATCTTTATTATTAAATTTGTATGCCAAATAGTATTTAATATTACTATAAAATGGTTTTGTTTCAAATACTGGTTTACATTTTTGATTATTCGCATACTTGTCTATTTTTATATAAATCTAAATTATATTTATAATTTTATTAGCATTAAGATATATATAAAACCTCTTAGTATAACCATCCAAATCATTTATATAATTGATGCTCAAAAATATGTTTGCTACTTAGCATTATAAATTTATTTAAAATCTATATATAAATAATCTTAGTAGTTATATTAGACTCATTATATATATATATATATAAGTACCTTTAAGAGAAAGCTTATAATTAAAATTTTAAAATTTATAAGTTTGATAACAAGTTTTCTTTTGATGGCACTTTATATTTTTATTTAATAAATTATATCATATATACTAGCACTGAATAGTTTATACATGCCTAGTCTTGATTTTGTGCAATTTAACTAGATTCTATACAATTTTTGTATTTGATATATAAGTGACCAAATTTTTGTATTTGTGATATAAAAAACTAAATATTTTATATTAGTAATTAATTTAAATAATTTTTTTTATTTTTTTTTATTTTTGTTTATTTATTTATTTTATTTATTTATTTATTTTTATTTATTTATTTATTTTTTTTTATTTATTTATTTTTTTTATTTATTTATTTTATTTATTTATTTATTTATTTTTATTTATTTATTTTTTTTTATTTATTTATTTTTTTTTAAATAAAAATACTAACCTGTAATTAATTGATCTTTATATTATAATTTGTTACATAATGCTCTTTTATTTTTTTAATTTCTGCATTGCTCAATGTGTGTTGTTTTGTAGAACTGGGAAATTTTTCTTTATATTTATCTGCTGAGAAAATGAATTGGTTTGAATCTTTTTATTGTTTAAGAGAAATATTTTTTGGTTAATTTTTTTATAGAATTGTAAATGATTAAAAAATTCAATAGTATAAATATTATTAATAATATTTTTATATAGATGTAATCATGATTTTGCAAGTAGTAGTAACATGCTACAAATATGTTCGATTGAAAACTACCATGTTGCCTAGCATGGACCATTTTGCTAAATACTCAAAGATATGTAAAGCATGTAATGTATGCATATTTTTATTATACTAATATGGTCGATTGAATTTTTGTAATACTTTCTAGTAAGTATAATAAAATAAATAAAAAAAAATTAAATATAAAGTAAAAATATAAAGTAAGCATATATAATGCTATTATATTGCTTTTTTTTAAATTCAAAAAGACTATTACTCTAGTAATTCTTAGACTAAAATTAAATTCACAAGTTTGACTTTAAGTATAAGAATAATCAAATTTGTGAATTTAATTTTAACTTAAAAATTACTAGAGTAGTAGTCTTTTTGAGTTTAAAAAATAAATATATACTAAAAAATTACCTTTTATAATGAGTATAAAACTTTAATAAAAGTTTATTAATATGACTTAAATTATGTGCTAATATAACTTTTTTTTGTATAGTTGTACAGCCTTTACAAAAAGACTCCATTCATTATAATATTCTAATGATAGTCATTCTTTAAGTAAAGAAAGTGAATACATTGTAATCTATGCTGCCTATTCTTTAGCTTTATAGCTACAGTAATATAGTAATATGTTATATAAAGGTCTTCTAAGATTTAATGATAAATCTTTGTGCAATAAATGCATCTTATTTTCAATATCTGACCAAATTGCTTTTGCTATTACATATAGCTCATTGTTCTGTGATGTATCTGAAAAAAATATTCCAGTCCAATGTTTAAATATATACTTTGTGATATTTTTATAGAATAAATGCATTATATTCACAGTAAATGAATTAGAAAAATTAATGGTTGTTAAATCAAAAAGAATACTATAATTGTTAATACCTGCATTAAAAATATATATATATATATATTTTTTTATATAAGCAGTCACGCTAGTACTTTATTAGGTTTTTTTGGAATTACATTTGTAACTACATAAATTTCTCT
>CAJVQA010011489.1:0-10685 GCA_910591915.1 Cetraspora pellucida
GGAACCAGGTGTTACTCGCCTGGGTGTAGTATAAGGATCAGAGTGTTTAAATAGGTACCCTCCTAGTAGGTTACAGGTATGGCAGCTAGTGTAGAACCCTTAGGCGGACTACTTAAATAGATAACCAAAAGTTACATGTGTGGCTAGTTGCATACTTATTTTGTACAAGTCATATGTAATGCATTGACCAAAAACACAATAAAGGCGGTAGCTACCGATAATATCGGCTTTAACAAAAAAAAAAAAATATATATATATATAGATAAAATAAGACAAAAGACTGAAGCAGTAAATATAATAATAAATAAAAAAGAATTATAACAGAATAGAAGTTTAAAAGAAAAAAAAAAATAAATAAAATAAAAAAGTTATAATTACAGAAGTAGTAAATGCAGTAATTGAAGTAACAACAACAAACAATTATATAAAAAAAGAAATTAAAATATTAAAAATAAATATAATGCAACAATATTATAAAAACATAATTACAACAATTAAAAGTTAAAAAAAAATATAAAAAAAGAAAAAGAAAAAATCTATAATGCAGAACAATAGGAAGACAAAAGTAACTTTACAGAAGCATTATTAAAATAAAGTATATAGTTACTTTTAAACAAAGATTGCAATAATAAAAAAATATATGCAATAAAAATACCAGTATACAATATATTAAATAGCTTACAAAAAAAATGAAATTTGTTAAAAAGTTACTAATATCTAATAAATATATTAAAGATATTAAAAAATTGTTTAAAAGAAATAATGTTTAGATTATTGTTATATTTGACTATAAATATAACAAAAAAAAGACAATTAGCAAAATTTAAAGAAAATATAATAATTGGTTTAGAATAATTTCAGATATAGAAGAATTAAAAAAAAACAATTTCAAAAAAAAAAATTAAAGCAGAAGAATAAATTAATTGAAAAAAAGAAAAATATAAAGAAAACTAAAAGAACAAAAAACAAGATCTGTAATTAAAAAAAGCAAATACAAATAATAAAAAAATACAGTAACATTAACAGTATAAAATTTACTAAAAAAGATCTTAGAGTATAAAATTAAATACTTAATAAGAAATATAGCAAAGTAATAATATGCAAAATTAAAAAAAGTATATACAGAATAATAGCAGTAATAAAAGTAAAAAAAAAGATAAACATGCATTCTTATAAGTAATCTTTCTGAAAAACAAAAAGTTAACAAGAATAACAACAGGTAAAAAAGAAAATAAAAAGAAAAAAAAGAAACCAATTTATTATAAAATTAAAAAAAATACTAAAAGAAATCTCTAAACTAATTTTACTATAAGAACTTAAAATTAAAAAGACAATAGCAATATACATTTATCAAACAAATAAAAAAGACCAAGAAGCTATACTGTAGTATTTTTTAAGAGCCAAGCAGATATGAATATAATTACTAAGAAAAAGGTTAATATAACAGTGTCTTAATGTTCTAAAAAATTAAACCAAAAAAAGTAAATAGAAAATTTTATAAAAATAGTAGCAAAATACAAAAGATATAAAGAAAAAAAATAATAGAAGATACTAATTTAAAAGAAAAGCATATAAGTATAAAAAAGTTTATAAATAAGAATAAATACAACATAAAATCAGAAAAAATAAAAAATAAATAAAGAAAAAGAAGTTATTAAAACAAAAGAAAAGATAAAAAAGGCTTAATAACTATAGACCAAAAACAAGAAAAGTAAAAAAAAAATTAAAAATATAAATGAACTACAAGAAAAAACACTAGATATAGAAAACATACTATAAAAAAATTAGAAAGATTAAAGATAGCTAAAGAAAAACATAAAAACCCAAACTGATTATTTTTAAAGATGCTTTAGTTAAACCAATAAAAATAGACAAAAAGCTTAATGATTTTTTGTAAAAAGAAAAAGATATATTTGAAAAAAGAACAGTACCTCTTTATCAAAAAGAAGAAAAGAGTAGAAAAGAAAAAAAAAAAGTAAAAACATAAAAACAAAACAAAATCAATTGAAAAAGTAAAAAAAAAATAAGAATAGCATATTATAATATTAATAAATTAAAAACTAGCTTAAAAATCTGATCAGCTAGACAAAAAAAATTGCAATTATTACAAAGTAAATTTTAGCATAATATATTATAAAATAGTATTAGTAGTTATATATATATTTATTATTGTATTTTATATATTATATTTATTATTAGATATTAGTTATTAGTTAGCCAATAGTTATATTATATAATAGATAAATAAAAAAATCTTAATTGGCTATTAGAAATGTAGTACAGCCATATAACACTAAATAACATCTGTAATATTACTATCATTTTACAAATCTCAAGTATTCTTGTACAAGCTTCATATATTTTAGTACCAAATTACTGTGCTAAGTACTGCAGCATAAGAATTCCAAATATCTTTGATATAAATTTCAAGTGTCTTCACATGAACTTTAAGTATTTCTGTATAAATTTCAAGTGCCTTTGTACAAATCCAAGTGCCTAAACACAAGTTCCAAGTGTTTTAAACACAAATAACAAATAATATAAATAATATTTCTAGTTGCTTCTGCATAATTCCTACTACTCTAAGCACAGTATCATTCAATGTTGTTTGAATCTCTACTATTCTAAGTATAATAATATTTAATGTTATTTGAACTTCCGTTATCTTAAGTACAGTATCAAATAATGTTGCTTAAATTCTTACTATCTCTGCTAGGTAAAAAGATATATAAAAAGTATCTTTTCTTCTTTTTCACTAATTTCAAGTTTCTATACTTTGATCTAGACCTTCTTATCTTTACTTCTAACTTGTAAAAGTGATATTTTCATTCTAGGATAATTTCTATAAGCAAGGTTATCACTGTATATTTATTTAATAAAGTTAATCTATATACTGTTACTATCTTAAACTATTTGCCTGCTGCTGTATAGTAAAGTGAACTATTACACCACCATTCTATATATATTTGCAATAGTTAATTACTGTACTAAGTGACTTTGTTACTTAGTTGTATTGTATCAAGAAGGCTACAACTCTGTAATATTTTGATGCCTTTTGGTAAAAAGCTAAAACTTATTTCAAAAAAGTTAAAAATTATTTTAAGAAAGCTAAAAATTATTCTAGAAAAGGAACAGAAACCTTTCTAAAAAAAACTACTCTAGAAAGCAATTCTTTTTCTAAAAAGGATTTTATTTTGAAAGCAACAATTGTGAAAAAGTATTTTGAAATTTTGGAATTATTATTTTAGATATACCTCTACTAACTCAAATTAAATTGAATTATTTTATATTTGGCATTTTATATTTTGTATTTTGGAATTGAAAAAGTTTATGCTTTTATCTTCTATTTTTGAATTTTTGATTTTTGAAATAATCTTGATTTGATTTTTGATCTTGATTTTTGATTTTGATATTATTTACCAGTCAATAAATATATTTTGAATTGTTTAAACTTTTGATTTAATTAATTGAATTCTTTACTTGCTAACACTATTATTTTAGATATATTTTTTTGATTTTTATTATTTTATTTTATTGTATTATTACTCATTAGTACTAACCTCTCTTGAAAAAATTTATTTTATAAAAGATTTTTTTACTCAATTTCATTTAAAAAATATTCAAGAATACTAACAGGTTTATAGTAAAAAACCTTCTCTTGCTACAACTATATTGCAAACTTTTGCAATTGATTTATTTTGTTTATAGTGTTATCTACTTTCTAACTCTTGTGAATGCTTTACTAAATTTTGGACTTGGTATTCAAAAATCTACCAAGCTATTTCTTTTAGTAAAATTAATTATTCTAACTTTTAAAATTAGCTACTATTAGATACTCAGTTGCTTAAGTTGCAACTAGAAACATTATTTTTAGCTGTCATTATCAGAACCAGATAACTAACCCTCAAGATATTGTATAAAGTATTTTTTGAAGATATACTTCTTATTATTCTATACTATTAATTATTCCTAACCAAAGAACACTATTTGATATTTTTATTGATAACTTAGTTAGAGCTTAACAAAATTTTGAAGCTTTATAAGCTGCTATATTAGAATTAGTACAAAGTTCTGAGAAAGAAACTAGTACATCTACTTTTTAGCAAACACTACAAGAAACAGTTATTACTATAGAAGAGTCTGTTACAACTTCTACTTTTTCTATTACTACTGTTGTTACTTCTATTTAAACTCCAATACCTATTGCAAACTCTAACTCTTTAGCCCTCTATAGTGAAGACTTAACTAGTAAACATTATATCTATTATCAATCAAATAATCTACCAAGAATAGAATCATTACCTTCTCTTTTTATTTAACCATGAGCTTTACAAGAAAAAGAAATTACTTAAGAACCCTTTTACACTCTTACTTGACCTTTCTATATTTCTCAACTTTCAATTTTAACTACATTAAAACTAGTTAATAGATTTGCTAAATTTGTAACCAAAAGAATTAATCTTCTTTTATCTTATCCCAGTATTGAATCAAGCCCAGAAGAATCTTTATTTACAACAACTAAAAATTTTACTATAACTAAAAAAGACACTTTAACTTTTAACTTATCAGAAACAACTCATTATTCTAAAATTTTAACTATCCAACCTATTACTAAAATACTATTTAATTATTGCTAACCTATTGATCTTAAAAACTTTGTCCAAGTCCTAGAAACTCATACTTAAGAGAACACAACTTTAACTATCAAAGATCTTAATCTGTTAACAAAACAAGACTACTCTAAGAAAACAGAATTTTTAGAAGAACAACCTTTATTAGAAGAAAAAGAGTCAGAAAGCTTAAATGAAACTATTATTAATAAAATTGACTCTGAAGACAAAAGAACTATAGACAACACTATTGCTACAATGAATAGATTAGTTGATACTCTTGAAGTTAAAAAAAAATTATTCTTTAAAATTATATCATTTAAAGATGATAGAACTGAAGACTTAGTTAATTGAATTAATGAATTTAAATGAGTTGCTATTGTCAATAAATGTTCTGTAGCTAGAAAACTTGCAATTGCTCAAGCATATATGAAGAACAATGCAGAAAATTAGCTTAAAGGACTTGGTTATAAGCATTTTGCATCATATAATAAAGGTTATGATAATCGATTTAAAACTCAATTTCTTAAGCAATTCAAAACAGTTAAGAAGAAAGCTATATGGCAACAAAAATTCTTTAATCTTAAACAAGAAACCAACACTGTTGATATATACATTGCTTAGTATAAAAAGTTTAAAAAAAAAGCAGACTCTAAGAAGATCTTTCCAAATAATTTTATTGTTTAGCTTTTCATTAAAGGATTGTGATCTAAATATGCAATAACTGTACAAGTATCAGTTTTAAATAACTTAGCTGCTGCTATTGAAGAAGCAAAGTATTGAAAACTAAAAAAAGTAATAGCCATATCAGGAAAAGATAATATTAATAACATTACTAAACAACTAGTCTAACTATACATCAACTCAATCATAACTCAACCTTAACCAATATTACAAGCTTAACAACTTTCACAATCTTATATAGCTTATATTGCAGAAAGAGAAAATAGCTCTAACCTTAGATCTAACTTTGCACAAAACAAAACTTTTTGCTATTACAGTAGTAATTCTAAACATTTTATAGCAAATTGTAGAAAAAGATATAATAAAAACCAAAAAAACAGAAACTTTGAAGAAAAAAGAAACAACAATAATAATTACAATAATAACAACAGAAAAAACTACAACAACCAAAGAAATAGTTATTAAAAGAACAGAAGCAAAAACAGATCTAGAGACAAAAAATATTTAAAAAAAAACAGATCTAGAGACAAAGGTCAAAAAAAATAAGAACCAAGATTTAATCACTCATCCTTATTTTACTATTAAGATATAAATAAAACTGAAATACAGACTACTCTAAACACTAATAATTATAAAAGATTGTTAGACAACTACTTTATTAGAACTACTTTTACTGCTTATATTATAGCAGAAAACTAAAAAATTACTAAACCTCTGTATATTTCTACTATTACTCTTGTTAAATATTATATTAATATTCAAGACCAAACCTATCCTGCTATTATTGACAATAAGCCTCTGTTAATATGATTTCCTATCAGACAATAAAAAAATTAGAATTAAAAATAGAAGAACCATCTAAAAGCATTATTGTTACTACTACTGAAACTATTTTTAGACTATTAGAAATTATTAGAAATCTATATATTAGAGTCCAAGGATGACTTATTCTTTTAGATATAGAAGTTGTATTTGCTACTTCTTATTTACTTCTATTAGAAAATAATTAGTTAAAGAAAGTAAAAGCTAACTATAACTAGAAAACTTCCTAATATACTATTTATTGGAAAGAAAGAAAAATTGGTTTTGATATATTTTATAAGCAAGAACAACCTCAAGAAAAACAACCTACTTGCATTGTTTCAGAAGATTTTGAACTATACAAGCAGGAATATCTAATGCTTTATGAAGCCTATGCCTTCTTTATAACTTCTAAAAAAGAAAATTATAATAGAAAATGAACTACATACTCTTAAAAAAAAAACTATTCTGCATGTCATATCTGCAACAAGACCATTCACCAACATAAAAACTGTTCTAAAAATTGATGCCAACATTGCAATAGATATGGTCATCAATCTACCAACTGTTTCAACAAACCAAAAAGACAATTAGCTTGCAAGAATTGCAAACAAACTACTTATTTGTTCAAAGAATAGTTAGAAAACTAATATTATAGCTGTAATGAGTATGGCTAGATAGAAATAAACTGCTCTGTTGCTTAATTGAAGCTAGATAATCTAACTTATAGATGCAGATGTAATTAAGACTTGGTAGAACAAAAAAGACAATTTTACTATAACAAAAAAAAAACCAATTATTGCTGCCTTTGCTTTACTTCACAACAATCAGAAAAATTATACAAGATAAAAACTTAACTTGCTTATACTGCTTGCTACAAAATCTACTATAAAGATCTTGACCCTGATGAATCAGAAACTTATAAAAAAGAAACTCTTGTTCAATATAAAGTATATAATATTCAGAAACCTTGATCAAGAATGCACTACTTAGAAAGTATGTAAGAAGACTTATAGTTCTGTAAATTAGAACATATGTATGCTTATAAAGTTAGCTTAGACCTGCAATATAATTCAAATTATGAAATTTGAAATAGAATTAAACATTATATTGAGTCTAACAAAAGTACTATAAATCAGTATAACTTGAACCAAGATAGAATTTATTAACTTGCTAAAGTTCTATTAGAAGAAAATACCTAAACTATAGAGAAAGCTATGAAAGAACAAGACTATGATAAATATAGTCATAAATAAACATCTGATAAAATTATTATTCTAATTCAAACAGAACAAATAAACCTTACTAAAGAAGAAGAAGCCATCTTACAACAGATTTTAGATAAAGCTTTTAATATTACTTATCTAGACTTTAATATTTGAAAAGCAGTAAAAAATTTAAAAATGAATTTTGAAAGAAAAGTAGCTTTTTGCTATAAATGCCTTTTTGCCAAACAATATACAGAACTAGAAAAACACCAAGGATATTGTAATAAATGTTATCAAGAATTAAATAAGTTAACTCTTGCTAAAGAAACTATTTCAGAAAAAGAAAACATTATAGAAGTAGTAGAGTCATCAGAAGAAACTGCTATTATAAAACCTATAGAAATAAGTAAAACTACTATTTCTGATGAAAGAAAAAATGAAAAAGAGTATAAAAAAGACCAAATTATTGCCAAATTGGAAGCCAGAATTTAACATCTAAAGAACAATTTTAAAAAAATGTTAGAATTTTTTTAAGATCAAATAACTTATTATTAAGAATGAGCAAATTATTATTTTTATTTGGTCTTTGCATTCCAAAATTTTTGAATCATCTTAGGCAAGATCAAAAACTATTTAATCAGAAGATTTAAAAGATTTAGATGATTCAAAAAATCCAAAAGAACTAAAAGACTTAAAAGATATAGAAGACAAAAAAATTAAAGAATTACTATTTAAGAAAGATTTACTAACAGAAAAAGAAGCTTTGCAACAGACTTTGCAAAAAAATATATTAAAAAAAAACATGTATATACAATAAATACTCTAATACTATATAAGAAATATGCTTTATAGAAAACAGATACTGTAAATATAAGACTACTTACTAAAAAACAAGAATGTTTATTCAAAAACTTATTAAAAGAATTTGCTAATTTATTTGTTAAAGATATTACAAAACAGATAAAGTTAAACATTATATTTATACAGAAGATGTACTATTTGTTAAACTATGCCTTTACAATATGCCTTCTAATAAACAGGACTTTATCAAAGAAGAAATTGAACAAATGCTAAAAAGCAATATAATTTAACCATCAGAAAGCTCTTGGGTATTACTTGTTGTTTTAGTACAAAAAAAAAATAAAAAGTTAAGATTTTGTATAAATTACAAAAAATTTAACAATGTTACTAAAAAGGATATCTATCACTTATTAATAATACAAGAAATATTAAATGCCTTATCTGGATCACAATAGTTTTTAACTTTAGACTTAGCTAGTAGTTACTGGCAAGTTATGATAGATTTAAAAGATAGAAAAAAGACTGCATTTATTACAAAATATGGCACTTATGAATTTAATATAATGCTATTTAAATTATACAATATACTAGCAACATTCCAATGACTTATAAACAGAGTATATAAAGAAATTGCATAGAAATTTGTTGTTGTCTATCTCAATAACACCAATGTATATTCAAAAACATTTATAGAATATTTAAAACATTTAAAAATAATGTTTAACAGATTAAAAAAGCTGAATTAAAACTTAATCTTGACAAGTACAACTTATAAATATAATTATTACTCTTTTTAGGACATACTATTAGCTTAAAAGAAATAACCTCAGATTCTGCAAAAATTAATACTATACAAAAATTTAACCTTCTAAAAACAATACTAAATTAAAATCTTTTCTTGGTTTAGCTAGATACTATAAACAATTTATTCAAAACTTTTTAGCAATAGCCTAACTTCTTAACAAACTTCTATATAAAAATGAACCTTATTATTAAAGAAGTAAACAACAACAAGCCTTTGAATTACTTAAAAAAAAGCTTGTTACTGCATCTATACTAGCTTATTCTGATTTTAGCAAGAAATTTATACTTGTTACAAATGCTTTATATTATGGCTTTAAAGCTACATTAAGCCAAAAAAATAGAAATAATAGAGAATATTCTATTGCTTATGCTAGTAAAAGTTTGTTACCTCAAGAGCAAAATTATTTTGCTACAGAATTAAAATGTACTACAATAGTATGAGCTGTTGAACATTTTCATAGTTATCTAGAAACTATAAAATTTACTTTAATAACTAATTATTTAGTATTAAAATGGCTTAAAACTATAGAACTCAAAGAATATATCAGATGCTGAATTTTGAAACTTCAACCTTATCACTTTACAATTATTTATAAACTAAGTAGAATTTACTCTAATGTGGATGCTCTTTTGAGACTTTAATATAAAAAATTTTTAAATAATGAACTTAAATCAATATTACAATCTATTTAATTATTTAAATTCTAATACTATACTTTAGAACTTTACTACTTATCAATAGAAACAACTTACTAATTAGACTAAATATTTTATGATTCAAAATGGACTTTAGTATAAAAAGAACAAGAAATCTATAAACAAACTATTTAGAGTTATCAAATAGACAGAAGTAGACCCTATTTTATATATAATGTATAATCATCCTACTGCAAGATATTTAAAAATAGATGTCATGTATTATAAGATCTTAGAAAGATATTATTAGGATCAAATATAGAAAGATATTAAAGAATATATCAAGACTTGCAATTAATGCCAAAGAAGAGGCAAAGCTAAATAAAAAGAATCTTTACATTCTATAAAGATAGAACAAGCCTTTAAAAGAATTAGAATTGACTTAGTAGAACCTTTACCTATTACTACTCACAATAATAGATACATTATTATTGCAACAGACTATTTAACCTAATGGCCAGAAGTTCAAGCTGTGCCAGATGCAAGTGCTGTAACCCTTGCAAAATTTACCTTTACAGAGATAGTTTGTAGACATGAAATACCTAAGATTATTCTTTCAGACCAAGGACCTACCTTTTGAAGTGAAATAATTCGAGTTCTATATGAAAACTTTCTTATAAAATATAAGTTTTTATCATTATATTATCTACAAACAAATGGTATAATAAAAAGACTAAACAAAACATTGTGTAAATTATTAGCAAAAGTAGAAACTAGTGAAGATTAGAATATAAATCTTTTTGTTATACTTTTTGCTTATCGAACTAAGAAGCATGCTACTACTAGATATACATTGTTATAGGTGAAAGCCTTCTTAAATTTCATACTATAACGATGATACAACACAGAGAATCCCTTACGGGTATATGCGGTGTCCAAGAGAAAAATATAGCTTCTGTTAGACATTGTCAAGAAACTATATCTTTCTCTGAGACAGTTCAGAAAAGGTAATGCAATACTAATAACTTTATTTTATTTCACTAAGAGAAGATAAACCTTGTCTGTAGGAATTACTCTAGAGAAGGAGTATCAATACAGTTTATAGTTAAAAGCCATTTATTAAAGTAATAACAAGAAGGGC
>CAJVQA010011490.1:0-10685 GCA_910591915.1 Cetraspora pellucida
CTTAACCCTTGTGGGTATTCCTTGTAGGTTTTACAGTTGTATAGAACTAATATATCCAACTTTGTTGTTTACTTAATGAAGAACTTTGGCTTTCACCAACTACTTCTTCTATAGTCCTAGAGTGCTCTTTAAATCATCACCACAAGGCTGCAACTCTTTTTCAACTCTATTTCAATATCCAACAATGTGTATACAATACTTCAGAAAGGTTTTCATCAAGTTTAATATATTAACTATATCATTTTCTGTAGTTCGGCTTTTTGAAAAGTTTGGTTCAAATGATTATCAGAAAGAGTTTAATACCAAAGAAAAAATTTATATATCAGTTTTTTAGTAATTTTTATATATATGTTTATTAAAGTGCATGCTTCTAGAATCTTGATGTATAGACTTAGTATTATATTTTGATTTGAAATACTATTTTAACATGTCAGTCAACTCAGTCTAATTAGTGCCAAATTGTTTGCAAGAAGATTATATAGTATAGAGATCATAGTTCAAACAAAACAGTCACTTTGTTTATATCATATCTTGTTAATATTAAGGCCAAATTCTTTACCTTTTTTTTTGAAAACTGCAAAAAGTTCATGCTATTAATAATAAAATTAGTTTTAATTAAAAAAAAATAAAATAAAATAAAATAAATATATATTAAATATTAATAAAATTAGGTTTGATTTAAAAAAAAAGTAAAAATATATTGTATATAATTTAAATATATACTTGAAATGCTTTTTTTTAGTTTTATTATTCTCAAAACCAAGTTGTTTTGCTGTTTCTTTTATATCTCTCACAGAAGCAGAACTTATTTGTATAACTAATAAAATTTTAATCCTATCTTCTTCTTCTTACTTTGCCTACTTCTGTGTTATTGATGCATGGCAGCTTAAAATTTGCAATGCAATAATTTCATTGACTAATGTAGAATAGGAGTTTTGAAATGCTTTAATTGTATTCTCTAAACACATTATTTTATAGTCATAATCTCTTTGAATTTTATATAAATCATCAATTTTAGTTCATAGTAAATAATTTTTTAAAAAAAAGATATAGTTACAAATAAATACAAAATATATTAGTTATAAATTAGTATAAATTTAGTTATTATTTAAATAAAAAAATAATAAAATAAATATTAGTTATAAATCAGCATAAATTTGGCTACTATAGTGCAAATAGTTTAAAAACATCAGATTTATTACTAATTTTTTTAAATTATATCTTCTCAACAATAAGCAACAAAAACTTAAAAAAAAAAAATTTTAATAGCTTTTAATAAGATCTATCAAACTATGTATTTTGTTTTAAGATTTTTTTACTTATTATTGAGAAAATACAATTTTAAATTTATAAGGCTTTAAAATTTTTAGCATTATAATAGAAATAAATTTTTTAAATAAATTTAACAATTTAATTGCATTATTATCATGTAATAAACATTGTTACACTATAATTTTGTAATGCTATTAGCTAATTATAGTTATACTGCATACTAAAAATTTAGTAATGGCTTAGCATTTGATGTTTTTTTTTTTTTTTAAATATTAAGATGAGTACTTGTGACCCAGGATTTTATTAGTAGTATATTTGGCTAATAGATGCTTTACAACTATAGAAGGCAATCATAGAAAGAGTGTACAACTAGCCACTTATACAACTTTAGTCATTGTCTAATTTAAGTAGTCTGTCTAAAGGTTCTATACTAGCTGCCATACCTGGAATCTGCTTGTAGGTTTCCTATTTAACCACTCTGTTTTTGTATCCACCTATCTACCTCTGACTACTAATGACCCTGACTGATGTTGGTGAAAATATGCTATGGTTACTAAGTCTTTAAAGCAGTTCACCTATATGAGAAACCTTTGACCTTGTACTAAACTTTTCAAAATCTTCTGTATCCTATTCTTACAGCTAACCTGATATTACTATGGCCGAGACCAATACTGGTGGTCAGGGCATACTATTAAACTGCTATGTCCTTGTAGAGTTCATCCCAACCCTGATACTGACTTCACAATATATCCTTACTACTTTGGTATTTAATTCAAGTTTCATCAAGCTGCTATTCCAGATAGTCCAGAAAGGTAGATCAAAACTATACACCTCTGGTTCACATATTTGTTGGCATGTGCCTTTTTTCTTCAGAACCTGAAAATTCTAGCAGCCTGGTTGGTTCATCCAGTCTCTCCTTAAAGACTAGCACATTTGCCCAGTTTTACAAGTTCTAGCTCTGTTTTATAAGTCTAGTCTTTACAGTAATACCATTGAAGATTCAGGTTACCTTTCTACTCAGATCTTTCAAGTGGGCTTCTGTTTTTCTATCTAGTTCCTGTAATTTACATGGCCTAAGAACTTATCTTAAGTTCATACTGCCTAGTACTGGTTTGTGTTCTCTTATACAATGTTGTATGAGTGCCTAAACCTTCTAGTCATACTGGTATGATACAGGTTATAGGTATCCTATTCTAACTAATCACAGAAGACAGTTAGCTGTAATACAAAAAGAATTGCAAATTTTTGCTATTACTGGGATTTGAACTCTAGACCTGCCACTTGGGGGTTAACAACCTATCCATTTCACTAAGTCACTACACCCCCCTTAGCATTTAATGTTTTTAGACTATTTGCATTATATTTATTTATTTTTTAATTTTTTTTAATTATTAAGATGAGTATTTGCAATCCAGAATTTTATTGATAGTATATTTGGCTAATAGTTGCATTACAACTACAAAAGACAATTATGAAAAAAGTGTACAACTAGTCATTTGTACAACTTTTAGTTATTGTTTAATTTAAATAGTCCACTTAAAGGTTCTACACTAGCTGCCATATTTGAAACCTGCTTGTAAGTTTCCTATTTAACCATTCTAATTTCTGTATTTATCTATTTACTTTTGCCTACTAATGACTCTAGCTAATGCTAGTAAAAATATGCCATGACTACTAAGTCTTTAAAGTAGTTTACTCATATAAAGGATTTTTGACCTTGTACTAAACCTTCTAGAATCTTCTGTATTCTATTCTTATAGCTAACTTAGTATCATTATAGCTGTAACCAATATTAGTGATCAAAGTATATTATTAACTGATATGTCTTTGTAAAGTTCATTCCAACTCTAGTACTAACTTCACAACATATTTCTATCATTTTGATATTTAATTCAAGTTCTACTAAGCTGCCAACTCAAACAGCCTAGAAAGGTAAATTATAACTATGTCTTTGGTTTACATGTTCTTTAGCATGTACTCTTTTTTTTTGAAATCTGAAAATTCTGATAGCCTGGTTGGTTTATTTAGTTTTTTTTCAAAGACTAGCACATTTAACTGGCTTTATGAATTCTAGTTTCATTTCATAGATTTAGTTTTTATAGTACTACTGTTAAAAGTCTAGATTATCTCTTTATTCAGGTCTTTCAAGTAGGCTTTTGTCTTTCTATCTGGTTTTTGTAATTTATATAATCTAAAGACTTATCTTGAGTTTATACTGCCTGGTACTGGTTTGTGTTTCTTCATACAACATTATATAAATGTCTAAACCTTTTAATCATATTGATATAACATAAGTTACAGGTATCTAATCCCAACTAATTACAGAAGACAGTTAATCATATTACAGAAAAAATTGCAAATTTTCATTGTCACTGAGATTTGAACTAAATCTGCCACTTGGGAGTTGATAATCTATCTACTTTACTAGATCATTATATTTTTTTTAGCTACTATTAATTTGGCCATATTTAAATAAAAAAATAATAATAAATATTAGTTATAAATTAATATAAATTCAGCCATTATTTTAATAAAAAAAGCAAGAAAAAAATAAAATAAAATATAGTAAATATTAGTTATAAATTAACATATATTTGATAATTATTTAAGAAAAAAGAAAAATAATAATTATAAATATCAACATATATTCAGTTAAGTAAAAAAGAAAGAAAAATTAGTAAATAAAATATTAGTTATAAATCATTATAAACTTTGTATCATTTAAACAAAAAATTAAGAAAAAAATTAGTAAATAAAATATTAATTATAAATCAACATAAATTCATTATCATTTAAGTAAAAAAAGAATAAAATTAATAAATAAATTACAATTCAGCATGTTTACTTTTTTTACAATAAATAATAATTTACTATTCTTAAACCTTTTATTTTTATTTAATAATTCATAATTCAATAAAGATTTTAGTTATTTACTACTTTTATTTTTGTTTCTACTACTTTGGATCACAGTAGTAAACAATATAAATAAACAATAAAAATAATAAAAGAAGTAGTAGTTTTTTAAAAAGAAACAATAACAGCTAGCTAAATCAAAATTATAAATGATTGAATCAAAATAGTAAATGGTATAGTTGAAGTAATAAATGGTTAAGTTGAAATAATGATTGATAGTTGGGTCAAAGTAGTTGATGGTCTGATTAAAGTAGTAGATGGTCTGGTTAAAGTAGTAGTAGATAGTTAGGTTAAAGTAATTAATAATCTAATTAAAGTAATAGTGAACAGTTGAGTTGAAGTGGTTAATAGTTTGTTCAAAATAGTGGATAGTTTGGTCAAAAAAGTAATAGATAGTTAAGCTAAAATGGTTAATAGTTTGGTTAAAATAGTGATAAATTGTTAGATTAAAAGAGTAGTATATAGTTGAGTCAAAGAAGTAGTGAAGGATTAGATCAAAGAAGTAATAGATTGTTGAGTTGCAAATTGAGAAAATTAGAATATTTGTTAAGTATGTCTTGTTCTAACTATGGTAAAAAAAAAGATAAATTTTTCAAATAAAAATCTATAATAAAATTTAGAAAAATAAATTTTTTAAAAAAAAACTTCAAATTAAATATATTTATAAAAATTTTTAAATTCTAATTGCTTAAATAACTAATTTAAAAAATGACATATATTGTTTTTAAATTTATTCTCTAAAATCAAAATATAATAAATATTATATTATAATTAGTATATTTGTTATATGTCAATTTACAATTTACAATTCATATATTATTTTAAAACTTTTTTTTTAATATTAAGGTGAGTACTTGCAACTTAGGAGTTTATTAGTAATATGTTAGCATATAACTATTGTATATAACAGCTAAAGAGATAATTATAAAAAAAGTATACAACTATCTACTCATACAACTTTAGTTATTGTCTATTTTAAGTAGTCTACTCAAAGGTTCTATACTAGCTGTCATATCTAGAACCTGTCTGTGGATTTTTTATTTAAATACTCTAGTTCTCATATTTATCTCTATCCTACTAATTGCAAATTAACTGCAAATATAACATAGTTACTAAGTTATATTTAACTTGTACTAAGTTCATCAAAGCCTTCTGTATTTTATACTTACAGTTAACTTAATACTATTTTGACCTAAACTATTACTTGCAGTTAGAGCTAACTATTAAACTGCTATACTCTTGTAAAGTTTACTAAAACCCCAATATCTTTCTTTTTAAACATTTTCTTCTTATTTGAATCTATAAGATTTTCCAGATTACTAATTCAGATAGCCTAATATAATATTTTAAAATTCTTTTTCTTTAGTAATTTCTAGTAGCCTGATTAATATATGCTCTTTTACATATATTGTTATTTGATCTATTCTTGTTATTTTTTCTGAAACTTCTAATAGTTTGATAGTATTATCAAAAGTTCATACTATCTCTTTACTCAGAATTTTCAAGTAGGTTTCCATCTTCTTGGTTTTTTAGTCTTCTATGCCTAGTGGTCTTATCATGAGTTTGTACTGAAGCCTTATATGATACCAGTTTACATTTCTTTCATATGTATAATATTACACTTTATATAGATGTTTTAAGCCTCCAAATATTAGATAGAATCTAACTTAATGTATCTTAGATTACAGATGCCTAAATCCAACTAATTAATAAGAGACAGTTACTATTATATAGATATAATTTTCAAAATTCATCATTCATATAAATTGAATTTTAGAATTGCTAGCCACATCTTAACCTATCTAATATTAATAGCTTTAGTAATTCTTTCGATACAATTACATTTTATCACATATTACTATTAAATCAATGGTCAATTCTTCTTAATAACTTCTAAAATTTTTTTATAAAGAATTTATTTAATTTTTTCTCAATCAACAATACTACTTATAGCTTAATATTCTTGACTTCTACTAACCCATCTATACTAATATCTCAAACCTTTATTAATATTTCAAATAATAAATTATCAAAAAAAGATAATATTTATTTTCTTAATATTGATAAGAACTGTGTTATTAATCATCTGATTATTTTTTATCAGAGACCTACCCCCCTTCCTTCTTTTAATATATAAATAATTAGGTTTTTTATATATAATTTCAACTTTTTTTATTCCCTCCTTCTTCTAAAAAATCACCTGATTTTTGACACTTTCCTAATCATAAAATTCATGTACTTATATATATACTACAACAAACTTCTTCACCACTTATACCAATTCAAACTCCAATTATATACATTTCTGAAATAGAAATATAAATAATACAAAAATACATATTATTCTCTAACTACTAAAATCAACTTATTGAATTATTTTTATTAGCAAAAAATCTTTTAAACAATGCTTATTTCTATACAGATGCCTCGATTATTAATGCTCAAACATTACATTCTAAAATTGGATTTCTAAACACAATATTCAAATCAAATTTAACTGTTCTATTTCTTCATATCTTGACTCTACCTAAGCAGAACTTGGAGCAATAATATATCTTCTTCTTATCTTGCCAATAAATTCACAAAATAATATACATTTTTGGACAATTTTTCTGCACTTAAAAATATTTAACTATTTTTATCATTACATAAAATTTTCTTATATAAAAAACTGTGATATTTTATTCATCATTCATTATCTTATTAAAACAAAGTTGCTTAATATTTCTTTTTATAAAATTAAATTTTATTCTAATAACTTTTTTCACAATCAAGCTGATCTTCTAGCCAAACAAGATACTAATAAATACCAAATTACATTTAACTTTAAAACAATATTTCTTTTCTACTTTACATGACATAATTATATAATTTCTACTAAAACTTACTTCTTCTTTCAAAATATTATAACTATCTAATCACTTTTTACTTAGTCACAACTTAAATACTTTCAAAATCAACTTTTTATTAAATGGTTTACCAATCTTAATATTATTAATTCACTTAATAATAATTAAAAATTCTATTTATTTCAACTAAAAATTATTAATAACAACTTACCAATTATGCAAAATCTTAATATATGTTATGCTTTATTATACATTATTCTAAATTGTATTCATTGTCAATCTATTGAAGATATACCTCATCTATTAACATACTCTAAACAAAAATTCAATCTTTAACAAATTCTTTATAGCTTAACTATAAATATTATCCAACAATTAAATATTTCTGCTAAAATTATAAATACTATTCATACTATATTATTCTAGTACCTTAATATATCATCACATATTAATTTTTTGAATCTTATCCAAGGCCTCTATCCTATATCTCTATATAATAATATTAAAATACTTCTTCATAAAACAACAATACACTTTCTTATAACCTTATCCAATGCTTCTCTTAATTGGTTCTATCAACAAATATGGCTATCATATAACATTTTTTAACAGCAATAGAAAAAGCTCACAATATAACTAACAAATTCAAATGTTCAAAAATTTATTCTTTAATTTCCACCTCTTAATCAACATCTAATATCTCAAATACATCTACTATTAACCCTACTATGTCTATTAAAAACTGGCTATTCTTAGGCTATTCACTTACTAACTGTATTTACTAAATGCCAAAACTATCACTTTAGATTTTCTTCAACCTTTCTATATTTAAAATTAATTTAAAATAATTAATAATAATATTATATAGAAATAAAGATGTAATGTCACATTGGGTGTCTTAAAATAAGTAGCACAAATGTAGTTTAGAAATCTTTAATGCAATTCTTTTATTACTTAATAAAGGTTTTACTTTGGCATTTCAAAAAAAAAAAAAAGAATCTTAGAATTGTCACTTAGGAGTTGACAACCTGTTCATTTTACTAGATTGCCACACTTCTGTTATTTTAAAAATTATACTAATTAGAATAATATATTAAATTTAATTATGCTAATATTGATATTTTTTTTAAGAAAATTTTTATTAGTATTAATTTAAGTTATTTCAAATTAACATAACTTTAAAAACTACATATAACATTATAGTTAATTATATAAAAAATAACTTATCACATCTAAACTATAATATGAAATCAAAACAATATATAATGCTATCACTATTAATTAGTAATTTTTTTGATAAGTAATAATTTACTTTATTTTATATTTAACATTTATTTATTCAATCTAACTATTATTATAGTATTTAAAATATTATTCAAAAACTAATATAAGTTAATCAATTGTTTTATATTCTTCAACTAATATTTAACTATCTTTATGCTAATCATTTATCTATAATTTATTTATTGGCTTGATATTTAAAACATTATTTAAAAACAATATAGATTAATAGTTTTTGCTCTATCTGTTATTGCACTAATTATTTGCCTAAATATAAATTATATAAATAATAAATATCTAGCATTATTTATATTCAAATAATGAAGTTTAATTAGAAATATAAATTTTCACTCTTTTTAATGATCATCTAAACCAAACTTTTCAAAAAGCTGAACTACAGAAAATAATATAGTTAATATATTAAACTTTATGAAAACCTTTCTGGAATACTGTACATGCATTGTTGAACATTGAAATAAAGTTAAAAAAGAGTTGCAGCCTTGTAGTGATGGTTTAAAGAGCACTCTAGGACTATAGAAGAAGTAGTTGGTAAAAGCCAAAGTTTTTTCATTATATAAACAACAAAGTTGGATATATTAGTTCTATACAACTGTAAAACCTACAAGGAATATTTACAAGGGTTAAGAACTCACAAAAGCTAAAAGTTGGTTCATCTAGCACTCTCACTTTTTCTTTGAGAAAAATTTTGTAAAAGTGAGTGATTCAGTTTATTCCTTTCTAAAGATTGACACATAAAATCATCAAAGTAGTTAGCAGTATTTACTTTCTAAACAGAATTGTTTATGATGTAAATCGAAAATAATACAGCAATACAAACATGACTATACACATGCCTCAAGCTGCTGAAAACCTGTCAAACATTGCCTCCAGACTAATTAGTACCCTATACTGACTCTCTATAATAAAGTTAAAGTTTTTTTCTCTTTTTTGGTTCTTTGTTTAAATAATCTAAGTAAATAGAAAAATAGTAGAGTAATTTCTATTTAGTATAGTTTATAATTTTTACAAACCTGACACAGGCTTATAATTGTGATTGTCTGATATCTGTGAATTGCAAGTTTCATGTTTAACACAGGCTTAAAATCATGACTTTCTGATTTTTTATGAATTGCAAGTTTCACACTTTTCTTTTTTTTCATTTTCTCCTTTTCCCCTTTTATTTCTTGTTTTGTATCTTTTATCATTTACCTCTATACTTCTGTTTTTTTTTTACATATAAAATCTTTTTTTGTTTTTTTGCTTTTCTACAAAAAGATGTCATCAGATTGGTGATATCCTATTGTAAAATGGCAGTCAGATGAGCAGTTTACTTCTGTTTGAGGTAGTGTGACAGGTTGCACTTAGGTACTAATAAGGTAGCCAGGTAATGCTAGACTTAAGTATTAGAAAAATTCTCTATAATCTGTATAGTATCAAGAATTTTAATAAAGTATTAGCATGACTGCTTAAGTTAAAAAAAAAAAAATTCAAATAATGCTATTTAATATGTTAAATTTTTTTTTTTTTTTGAATTTCCCACTACTTGGTTGCTAGTGGGCCACAGATGGTAGCTGTTTTATTAGTTCTTATTTCAAATTCACAGGACCTTCTATCAGAACCCTATCTACATTTTTACATTATTTGTATACATTTACAGTACTATCTATATACTAATTTCTGTGTTACTATTACCCTAAAATTTCATCAGGATTATTCCTAATTAGAGATTCCTTTGTTCTATTATTATTCTTAGCCCCTCTGATCATCGCGCTCTTCTTATGTTAGATCTGTCACCATTTAAGGATCTGGGTATCAAAGATCTTCCTATTTTCATAGTTCGCAGTTAGCTGTAGTTAATTAACAATCATGGTTCAAAATTAGTTTTCGTCCTCCATTAGACTTGAACTGACAACCTTGCGATTGGTGACCTGAGAGCGTAATTACTTCACTATCGACCCACAGGTCTATGTTAAATTTTCAGTACTTAAGTTATTATATGTTGAATTTTTTAATTTTAAGTCATATAATAGTTGTTAAATTGTAGCATTTAATAAGTTGAATTTTTTAATTTTGAGTTATTATTATTATTATTGTTATCAAATTATGACTGAATGTTTTAATTTTGAATTATGTAATAGTTATCAAATTATGCATTAAAATATGTTAAATTTTTTGACAATCTGTATTAATTGTCAAATTGTAATATTAATAATAGTTATTAAAATTCAACTGTTAAATTAGTTCAAAATTTGATATAAATTTAACTGTTAAATTTTAATATAATAAATTAGTTAATAAAATTCAACTTACTTTAATTTGACTTATAAAATTAAATTAATCTAATTATTAAAATTTTGTCTATATTAGCAA
>CAJVQA010011491.1:0-10685 GCA_910591915.1 Cetraspora pellucida
TTGAAAGAATTTTCAATTTGATTTGATTGGTCAATAGTCACGCATAGATCTACATAAATTAGCCAATCACATAAATGCTATAACCCGTGATTTTCCGTCAAAATGCGAGTTTCTTCTATGCTAACGTCCAGTCGTTATTTAATAAATTGCAAAGCAAATGATTTTGCTTATTTCTTTTAAAAAAATCACAAGGATTATCTCTGAGACTAGACAAGGCTTTAAAAGCAACATTAAGTATTTGTCGCGAACCTCATCCACGATCATACCAGGTTGCAGAAAACCTTGCCAACTTTTTTAACGTTACTTAGTCTACCAAGTAATATACACTTAATACTAACCTTGATCTTTTAAACAAGCAAAAACGTTGAAATCTTTTAACGTATGATTATACTACGAGCTAAGTAAGGTTGTTAAACGTTCGGCCTGAACTGATTCGACTTCAGAAATCGAGTTTTAATTAGATTCAGACTCGAGTAAAAAGACATTATGGTTTAATGTAATGTGATGTATGCGCAGTTATTAAAGTAAACCTGAATCGACTTAACAAAAGCTCGACTCAAACCGACTTGAAAACCAATTAAACCGAGCTGTTAATTGTGGTTTCGCGTCAGTCATGTGAACACGAAATTTATTTGGATTTTTTTTTTTTTTTGACGATCTTAATAGTTTCAAAGTATACCTTGCGCACGAGGATCATATCATCTTTTACATCTCTAGTTGGGTTAGGTAGTACAGCAAATATGCTAATTAATCAGGTTTAACTTAGGTTTAACTGTATAATGTACAAATCGACCGGGCCGCTTTGCATCTTTACTTCTACACTAAACTATACTGTATTAACGTCAATCCTCTTTAAACCACATACTGGTTTTGTAAAACATAAAGCAGGAGATTTGACAGATCAATTGAAACGAGAATTTCTTGAATTTCTTGAATTAGAAAGATTTCATAAGGAGAAGAGAAACTCTTAACGTATTTGGACATTTTAAGTAGTTTTACTTTACATTTTTTTTTTAAAAAAAAAAACTCGATTCTTTTTCATTTGAGTACATATTTATAAATAAATAAAAAATATTTTTGCCCTCGAAGTTGTTTTTTTTTTTACGAAAAACGAGCAGGAAACTTGAATCTATCCTTTTATTGTTCCTTTGCTCTCTTTTTTTTTTATAAAAAAAAAAAAAAAAAGAAAAATAAAAAAAAAAGAAGTTCCAAATCTTGCATCAAGTTTTTCGAAAAAAAATAACTGTACCGCACAAAATAATACAAATAAGGGTAATGAGCCCTGCCAGAAAATATATATAAATATATTGACAAAAAATGATGTAAAAATGGAATGAAATGCGTTCACTTTATACAAGAAAAGGGTTCGAGAAAAAGATGAGATGAAAAAAAAATCATATGAGGATCATATGAGGAAAAGATCAATTATAATAAAAAATGATCTCTTAATTATAATTCTCGTGATGCAAATTTTCTAAGAAAATAACGATAATAATAAATCTAAACTTCTCGAAAATCAGTGTCAGTCCATACGATAGTAAAATCTCTAATAGCTACATTACTTAATCCCTCAAAAGTTTGTTTATAAGAATTATTTTTAAACGGTCTATCAAATGGATATCCTAAAGGTTTAACATCCGGAATTTTATCATTCCAATAATGAGCACCACAAAGTAGAGTACTTCCACATTCGTCATAAGTAGGAACTAAATCATCTGTACCATCAGTAATAAAAACAATGATTTTAAATTTTAATCCTTCTTTGTTTCCCCTTGGTATCATTAAATTATATGGCCAACCACAATCACAAAATAACATTTCAGCAATCTCCGCTTCGTCATGACCATCAGTAAGTATTTTTGTTTCATTTGTTATTTGAGTCGAATCCATTAGTTCTTCAGTTTTTTGAGCAGGTTTTCTAATTACGACGGCTTTATCACATTCACGTACTATTACGGCTTTTTCATAAGGTTTTAAAAATCTTTTAAATTTATCAAGTTCGATCCAATGAACTCTAGAATCAGCAAGTTCTTCAGGAACAATGAAGATACGTAATGTAATTGCTATAGTCTGTGTTAAAAATAAATGTTTAATTAAATATTTAAAAATTGATTAGCATCGATATTAAAAAAAGATGTACAAAAAAAGAATAAATAAGATTTAAATAATATTACATCGTTCTTATCGTTTCTTACGCGAATAAAGTATTGCCAATCTCTTGGATAAAGATAAGTAATATTTTCTTGATCATAATTATCTTCTCTCCAAACAAGTATTCTATTTTTCATTTTGGTGTGTAATTCGTTAGTTACAAAAGTACTATTTGATAAATCACGATCAAAGTTATCGCCACCAAAAATTTGATTAGCAAAACTAAGCCAATTATCTTTTTGACCTTCAGGGTAAACCTCAAGTAGTACGTCAGTAAAAGCAAAGTATATATCAGTTTGTTTAATAGTAACGTTAGGAGCATCATGATGATAATCTGCAGGACCCAAACTATCTTGCCATTTTTTGTAAATGTTGTCTATGTGACGGTGCCATCTCCAAAATAAAGGATCACGTAACCCTGCCCGTGCACCAACAAGCACACTTGGTGCATCTAAAACAATAATAAAATGATCAATAATAGTTAATATAATAATTTATTTTATGAACTTTGGAAGAAATTGTAATTTAACTTACAATCGATAGAATATGGATGCATAATATAACCGAGCATAGCATGCCCGATATTATGCAATATGACCTCAATCTCACTGCCTAAAGTCGTTGCATCATCTTCACTCCGTATAGGGATTGGATGTTCACTATCAATCTGCCCATCGACCCATTTCTCAAGTTCACTCAATGTATGTGTCAGAAATTCAACAGAATAGAATACTACATGACCATTGCTAACTTGAACTAAATAAATAAATATATATATATAATGGTTACCAATATTATTGTTAAAAAGAATAACGAGAAAATAAAATTAGAAATTTAATATTACTAATATCATGGAAGGTTTGGTTTGCAGGACGAGCCGGAAAAGGAACTTTTTTGCCATTAAAATCTTGTAATAAAAATGGTGGAGGATAAAATGCCTCAGGTATTGGCGTAGTATAGTCTATTAAAGGAGTTACTATCTCAAAGCCAACACCAAGGCGCTCTGCATCATATCTATTAGAAATGTAAATAATCACGTGAGTAATAAAATTCACGTGTTTCATATAATACTCGAATACTACACTGACCTTGCCAACATATGTCTATGCATGTATATAAAATTTTCACCTTCTCTGTCTTTTCTTGTTCCATTAACAATGGCAGAAATCATCACTATATGCCAATGCTCATGATGCTGGTTCATTACAGGATCATTCCGCCACCAATACAAAGAATCATTTTCTGGATCGTAAATACTTTTATCTGGCCACCCATCTGGACCAAGTTCCGCTTGAGGTGGATTGATAATTATTTCTTTGAGTTCCATTAACTGCTGTTGTAAACTTGTCAATGTCACTTCCGGTTGTGTACTAGTGGTGTTTGTAGCTGTCTCTGTTGTGTTCGTAGTTGTCTCTGTTGCGTTTGTTTTTGAAGTGTCTGTAGTATCACGTTTGTATAGGCTCCTTTTCTTTTGAGAAGGGCCTGCGTCCCTTTCGCGAAGAGGGTCGGCATCTCTTTGGTGAAGAGGGTCAGCATCCCTTTTTTGAAGTATACCAGCATCCTTTTTGTGAAGAGGACCAGCGTCCCTTTTGTGAAGGGGACCAGCAACCCTTTTGTGAATAGGGTCTGCATCCCTTTTGTGAATAGGGTCAGCCTCCCTTTTTCGAAATTGAACCATACCTAAATTACGTAATTCATCAATGAAAGGGTCCGCATCTCTTTTCTCATGATAATTATTTTCTTGGTAATGTGATTCATAAGATTTGTAAGGTTTACTTTCTGTACAATACTATTAAAATAAGAGATAGGATTAGTTTAAGTCACGTTACTAGTATAAGTACAGTGTGACAAATAATCGTTGAGTTTAAATATTTATCGTTATTCTCAGGTAGATCTATATTTGTTTACAAGATGAGTTTATTTATGAATTAAAAGTTCTTGAGAAATCAACATCTTCGATCAATCTAAGAACAACGATTAAGTAAATATTTATCAAATTCTTACATTAGGGGGCTTTATATGATAACTGTTGTAGCAGCTGTCAGAAACTGACATCGTCCAGAAATTAATCAAAAAATCTGGGAGGATTAAGAGATGGAAGAGAGGAACAAGAGAATTATACGTAAAAACATTCAAAAAAGAAAAAAAGAATAATAAAACAATAATGGTTGCTGTTAAAACAACTTTTCAACTTTATAAAAATTTGCAAACGGGAAAAATAGACCAGAATGATGTTGCCTTTTATCAATATTCGTGGCTGTGTTGTGTTAAAAATGAGTTTAAAGCAAAAAAGTTCAAGTGTATGGATTTTTTTGGGTTTACCGGTTACAAAAAGAAAACTTTTTTTAATAATATACGTGGCTGATTATTCTTTTATGAAAAAAAAAGAACGTAATTTCTTTTTTTTTCTTTTTTGTTTTTTTATGGCGTGACTTTCTTTTTATCGGAACTGAGCCATTCCGAATCAAAACATTTGTCATAATAAGACCTCTCGCGTTTAATATAAAAAAAAAGGACGGAAAAAATTTTGGCATATTTTTAAAACTTTTATTAAAATTGGAGTTATGATTAAAATCATTATTCCACGATGCATCAATGCATTGTCGTTGTAGTGATAGACACCCAGTTTGGAAGAGACATGTAGTTCCTTCAGAAAAGTAATTTATCTTTAATCACATTATGGCATCGTAGAAACTTTTGGAAATTAATTTCTCATTATTGTTATTTCTATCCTTTTCCTAATATAGGAAATTGAGATTTTTTATTTGTATATAAATATTTTTTCGAAAACGAAAAAAAAACATCGATATGATGTTTACTAAGCCTCTAACGAAAATCAGTTTATAACCTGTTTGTTTTATATATATATAATACATTTAATAAATTGTATCTAACGCTAATTTTTCGGTTTTTTTTCCTTAAGAAATTCCTTACTAGACACTTGACTTTGAGATTAATACCATTAATTAATATCTAGAATGATTGATGATAAAAAAACGTGTTTATTGTGTATCATTTTTGGTTAGCATTAAATTGGATTAAAACTTTATGATCTTAATAATTGAACTTTGATTAAATTTTTAAAGAGCTTGAAAGAATTAAAAAGATCAACTTATAAAAAAGTCAATCATGAATTTCATCCTTAAAGCCTACATATGCATGCACCTTTATATTATTCTGATCTCAACGTTAGATTTCATAGACATTACCTTATAAGTAGTGCAATGAGTCTATGATCAATCTTAAAAACAGGAAGTCTCTGTGGCGGTGTTTGTCCCCGTGACTATAGATCACAAAAAAAGGAGATTTACTGATACTATTAATAAATTTTGATATAGCATACAAAGTGTTCCTTTTTCATTATATATGCTTGGAAGGTTTCTCTCTTTGTTAATTATAGATATATGCAAATGTTCATATTATGAATTATAGAAAGTAATCATCCGCGTTTTCTTTTTTTATTAATATACGATCATTGGTTGATATGTATTTACTAAGCGTGGTCGATTAGTAATCGTGTAACCTTGTGCATATATACATACACAGCCATATTTATTTATAATATTCCCGTTAGGTAACTCGAAAAAATTGTTTTTCATATAAAAAGTGCATCCGAAGAAACAGTGATTACTTTACATAAGTTGTTTATTACATGCATCGGTATTATTTTGTACATTATGGTTTTCTTCGAACAAGAATTATTGTCTTGATCGAGAATAACCTTATGTAAATACAGAACGCACGTCTCTATCTGCCTACCTCGTTTTGTTATTATTTTCGTTTTCTTATTTCTTTGGTTTTTTTTTTTTTCTTTTTTTTTCTTATTTAAAATATATTTCAATTCTAATATATCCACTAATAATCTCTCTTGACGATTTTGCTTTCACCCAATCTTCTTCACTTTCTAATGTATGCCATGAACCCTCCTCATGAGATTTGTACCAACTTTTATTCCAATTATGTTTTTTAAATCTTTGATGAATAGCAACATGAAGATGATACAAACTGTCATCAGAAGGATAAATAAATGCCCGTTTTTCACTTGCAAAAATGCAAGTAAGATAAATCTATTAAAAAACGAACCAGTGATATATAATTAGATGGTGATATTTTTTAAAGTTCCATGCTAAATGAATTTGCCTTACTTCAGTCTTTTTTTTGGGTTGAGTTGAATTTTGCACAATAGGAGAATTTTGAGGCGTTGAAGATTGAAACGTCGATGAAATATTTTTGAACTTTGAAGATTGTGTCCAAGAATTATTATTATTATGATTATTATTTTTATTATTATTAATGCTCGAATTTAACGCTGAGAAATTAGGATTTGTTGAAGGTGTCATTGTTGAAAATTTAGGAAGAGATGTGATTTGAGAAGAATTAAAAGTTGTTGAAGATGACGGGGGCCGTAATGAGTATGATGGTTGTGATCGTTGTGATGTAGAATTAAGCCTGTTTTGTTGATCATTTGAATCTTGTCGCGTTCCGAAACTTTTGGTAACTGTCTTAGTTTTGCTAACTATTTTTTGAGTAACCGCAACATAATTTTCAATCATGACTTTAGGTGAAGTTTCTTGTTGAGCTTGTTGAGGTGAAACCTTTATCGAGTTATCAACAGATTGTCGCATCATCTGATTACCATTGGATGATGATGCCTTCATTAATAAAAATAAATTTTGATTAAAAGATTATTTTATATAAAAAAAAAAAATTTTTTTTGTTAAAGATTATTTACTATTGGATATTCTTCACCAATTTCATTTGTTTTTTTCTTATTAAAGTTTTCATTTTTTATATTAAACCCATGATCTGAAAGAAAATCGAAATCTGTCGCGTGATACGATCTTATGAGTAATGAATTAACTCCCGAAAAATGTCCATTCGTTGGATCGGTATTCATTAGAATAGGTTCTTTTTTGTAGGGAAATCCATCAGGATGAGAATAATACTAAAATCAAAAATGGAGTAAACAGAGTTAACTTAATAGTGATAAAATTATATACATATATATATATATATATATATATATATATATATATAGTATATATACATATATAAATATATATATAACTTTATAAAGAAAAAAGATTACATTACCGCTCTGGTAAATCCTGGTCTTAATTTTACTACTAATTCCCTTTCACTAACGAGTTCACAATTATATACTTCACCAAACGGAATTACAACTTCATCTCTCATTTTACGAAAACAGATAGAGACTTGACGAGAAGTTGGTCTAAATAAAAGTCCCATATCTGTAAAAGTTTTTGCCATCATACATCTTTCTTTCGTTGTCAATCCAAAATAAACATGGCTTAAAAGAACTTTGATAACATTTTCTTGACGATCGAATGTTGCTGATGGTGCAAGAACTGAAGAAGTTTTTGCTAAGTCTTAAATATTATTATTATGAAAGAATTAGTGTGAATTGAGGTTAGATTATCTCTAATTTTTTGTAATTTATCGCTCAGACTTTACCAGTTGGTTGTTCAGGCTTTCTTGTACTAACCAACTCTGCATCATCCATATCGTCCATGTTTCAATTAATGTTTTGGAATGAACCGAAAGGTGATCAACAAAAAAAAAAAAAACAAAAAAAAAGAAATCGAATAACTTACAAATACGTAGTACGTAATTATTACATTTATGTGCAAGTCCAAACTCTGTGATAGGTTACGCAGATGATGTACCTGACCGTACCCTAATATCGGTCCAATCATTACACATTGAAGTAATTTTATATGATTGAAAATTTTGTTTAAATCAATAGATAAGAAATGTGTCTATTTGAAAATTTTGCAATGAATTTTTGTTAGGATATAAAAGTTAATTTATTAAGCGAATTCCAAAGATAATTGAGTGTTAAAAAAGCAATGCATATGTGCAATTTGTTTATACTATCATTATATGTTTATAAGATCTCACAAGTTTATTAGTAAAATGTTGCAGGCTTCGATATGATTATTTGCAAATAGAAAACCTGGGACTGGTAACGTCAATCTCCGAATTTCAAACAGAATACAAATATTAATAACATAAATATATAAGTTTCGAAAGCACAATTTAAATTTTTACATTATACAAATGCAGAATATAATAATCTTTTTTATTCTTTTCAGGATACTGTCGTGCGAATGCGATTTTCATTCATTATGCGGAGAATTCGTGTTCCATTACTCGTAAAGTATTTGTATTTTGGTGGAGAGTTCCCGTTAATCTATTGCGAGCTTTTCTATAATTGCAAACAAATTTTCTATTGTATTTTTTGTGGATTTTCTATCGTATTTTTTATACGTATTAAGTTGTCATCTGAATTTACTTATTTGCGCCTTAACGCAAACCAAAAAGGAAATTATATCTAAAACTTAACGTTAATATGTATAGTTAAAGATTCAAGGTTAGAGTAGGCCGTAAATACTAATCAAAAGTAGCTTTTATATGCAAAATTTCATTCTCGACACTTTTATTACTGCGAGGGTCGATTTAGACCCATTTTTTCTTTATTTTCGCATTTGATTTATTTTTTTTTACCTTAAATTTAAATTTGTTAGTCTATTTCATATATAGTTTGTATTAGCGATGCTGTCCAAACCCGATCAAAGGGGTAATGACATTTCTACCTAATTTGGGATTGGTACCGACACTTATCGTAATTTATAACCCAATCCCAAAATTCAACCAATCAACGCTATTCAAAACTTTATATTATCATCCTCTTTTCTCTAGTGGAGACTTCCTAATCAGCGAGTGAATACATAAGAGATATAATTTTATCCGAGTATTTTTTATTTTTTTAGTTACTGTATAAAGGCACAGAATCATTACAATAATGGTCAGCTTTCTAGTTTTTGCTTCTTGCCTATATACAACCTTCACATTGAAGTCTTATCATCTTAAAATCATTTAATATGCAATTCGTTTAAAAATTTTCTTTTAAAAAATAATTAACGACTATAAATATATCATAATTATGAAATAAACTTTAATAAAATGTATATTGTTTTAAAGTTATCAAGAATAGTATATAAGTAACTACTACGTATATATAATGTTACCGGTTTTTTTTTTGTTTTATTATAACAGTAATTAAAGATCTCGTAATGGAACAGGATTTACTTGAAGAGTGTTTTGAAATATCTCAGCATGATGAAGATGGAATTAATGTTGAAAAATGAAAAGCAGAAGCAAGCTTCCAAAATGTAACAGTAAATAAAGGCGGATGTCCCAGATCTGCTATATGGGATGAATTTGATATTGGAGAGTCTGATGGAAAGGGACATTATGAAGCAAAGTGTCGATACTGTATTAAAGGAAAATGGCAGCATGGAAGGCCCTCAGTAATGGAATCTCACTTGGCTTTACATTGCAAAGGTGAAACTCCTGATCAAATAAGACGTTATTGGTTAATTCATGTTGCAAAACGAAATGATAAAGTAAAAGATACTGATAATAGTGACAATGAAAGTATGTCACCATCTTCTTCAAAAAAACCTAAAGTTTCACAATCAAATTTTAAATCTATTGAACCAGTATCGAGTAAAAAGAGTAATGCAATTAATAAAGCATTACTTAAAGCATTTATTTGTTATGGAATTTCATTTTCCGTAGTTGACAACCTATTTTTTAGAGATCTTTTTAAGTTAATTAAACCAGGATATATTCTTCCTGGAAGGACTACACTAGCAGGATGAATTCTTGATGAAGAATCTGCTCGTGTAGCAATACAAATAGATAATTTACTTGAAAAGGAACAGCATCTAACTTTAGATAAAAATTCTCTTTAATATTTGTGTTAAACTATAGTACTATTATATAATAAAGTTATCAAATAGTTAATTAAAAGAATGTATTTATTTTATCGATGAATTTAACAATTTATTATTAAACATATATATTTATAAATAGCGCTTGACGGATGGTCAAACCCAACAAATGACTCATTGTATAATTTTATTATATCTACATCTGAAAGAAAAGAATATTTATATTCTCTTTTAGATTTTTCAGATGCAGTACAAACCGGAGAATTTCTTGCTTCTAAGATTTCAGAAATTATAGACAGAGTTGGTTCTAATAAATTCATGGCTTGCGTAACAGATAATGGAAGCAATATTTGTGTTGCTTGTGAAGTTACTACATATAACTATTCACATATTTGGAATATTAAATGCATCGCATATGCGATAAATCTTATATCAAATAATATAGTAAAAACACAATCTGTTAATCAAGTTCTAAAACAAGCTAGTCAAATTATTCAATTTTTCAAAAAATCACATTTAGCATGTCGACTTCTTCGTAAAGGTATAGAAAATATGAATATAAGTGATGGTGGTTTAGAAACATATACTAAAACAAGATGGGTTTCTATCTTTGAAACTACATCTTTGATTATAAGATTAAGACCAGTTTTTGAAAATGTATGTATTTTTTTACTTAATTATATATATAAATTTTATATTATATATTTATTTAATTTATTTTTTTTAGATCTTAGAAAATAATCGAAATGCAATCAAACCAACTATTATTTCTTT
>CAJVQA010011492.1:0-10683 GCA_910591915.1 Cetraspora pellucida
TAGTAGAAATGATAGAAATGCTAGAAATGATAGATCTACTAGAAATGATAGAAATGATAGAAATGCTAGATTTCCGGTACAGTAATTTGAGCCAATCAGAATCAAGTCACATGTATTACAATTAGTGCTTTTCATTAAAATCGTTCCAATCTCATGATCCCATAATCAGAATTACATAACCTTGTGCTCATTAGAATCATCTCGATGAGCTGAATCCAATGGTAGTTGTTTCATCCAAATTGGTTCAGTACATTAAAAGTTATAATCAAAAATGTATAAAACTCTTAATGTTAATACTAGATAGATAGAAGTGATCAAGATTGAATTTTAATTTAGTTTTATTGGCACCTTGTTTAGCTAAAGAATTGGTTATATTGTTTAAAGTATTTTTTGAATATGATTTAACTTTGTATATAGTGTAATTAATGTTTTTGAGTTTTATTAAATAATTAAGCATATGTATAATATCCCAATTATTTTGTTTAGTTTATGAATTGTAGTAGTAGGATAATATATTTACAAGTGTTTGAATAGTAGATAAGCTGTCCAGATAAATATAAATTTGATAATTAGTAGGTAGAATAAGGAATAAAGAAATAAATACTGCTAATTCAGCTCTTGTTGAGTTTGGTGTATGAGTTATAAAAGTATTAAATTTGATTTGTATATTCTTTTCAAGAATCCAAGTGATGTCTATCAAGATGTTATTTGTTTGTAAGTTGAGTATAGAGGCATCTGTATAAAAGTTTAGATTAGTTGGTTCTAGAGAGAATTTTTTTATAAAGATTGATAAGTTGATTTTGGTAAATAGAATCAAATATTGTGTTTTGTATTAAGAGAATTTCTGATAAAGGTATTGAAAAGAAAGGTAAGAATTAGAGAACTGGTTTGTATAACTCTGTATAAATATTTTAAAATGCTTAAATTTCTTGATTATTAATATTAAGCTTGAAGTGTAGTTGTTTTTTTTGTATTTTGTATTTTAAGTTAATAGTATTTTTGTAATTAGTTTAAATTATTATAGATATAGAAGAAATGCAAATTGTATTGGATGTTAAGTTAATAATTTGGTAGTTTTAAAATAGTAGTAATGAGTTGAATTTATTTGTTATTTTACTTATATGTCAGTTTGAAGGTAATATGTAAATTGTTCATGTATTTTTAAGGTTATTGAATTGAGATGTAATCAGATTAAGTGTATTTAGAAATGGATTTATTGGTAGAAGTTAAATGTTGAGCCATATATATGTTATAGAAGAAGTGACTATTTGGTTTGAGAGTATTTTAAACTAGCTTAAAATAGAATCTTGAGAAGATTTGAGAGTTCTTAAATATATGTTTTTTCAAAAAAGTAGATTTAGATTGTCAGCTATAAGAAGTTATTTGAGAAAAAGGATTTTGTTATTTTTAAGGTTAAAAGTTGTTAAATTATTTAAAAATGAGATAAAGTTGTAAATGTTGTTTAGTTGGTTAGTTTGTTTGTAAGTTGATAGCTAAGTTAAATAGAACTTATTAAGAGATATATTGTTTTTATATAAGTGATAAAGTTGGGATATTATAGTAAAATTAGTAGTTTTTCTATAATTTTTTAGAATTGTATCTTGTGTTAGAAATAGTTTTCATATTTTGAAAAACTATTTCTTAATTCAGTATATAGTAATTTGGTTTAAAAACTCATTAGTATTAAAGCATCTTTCTATGTTGCTGTTACTAACTTGTAAAATAAGTTTATTTAATATAGAAATATTGAGTAATTGTAGGTTAATAAGTATATTATTGTTTGTATTCATAAATAGATGAAGTATGTGTTTGGTATATTTTGTTAAAAGGCTTGGTAGTCATTGCAGTTAGTTTTGTGAAGAAGAGCAGATTTGAAGTAAGTATTCAATTGATGATAAAAAAATAGTATTAAATAGTCAAGATATTTGTATAAGAAGAAGTTTTTTGTATTAGATTATATAAGTAAATTGAGATACTTTGTTAATGATTTTTTCGAGTATAGGTTTAGTTGATTCTTTTTTATTTAAGAAAATACCTAAGTATATAATTGAATTATTGGATTTGCAAGATGTAATTAGTTGGTTATTAAAGTTTAGAAAGTTTGTATCTTGAGTAATATTAAGAGATGTTTTTTTATTAAGTATAATATGAATAAGATCTGATTTAGATAGGTTAACTTGTATGTTATTTAGTTGGTAAACTTTAAATATATCATCTAGAATATTTTGAAAATCATTTTTGGATTCACAGTGCTATACTGTAACATCCATGAAGACAAGAAATAGTATTGTTGTAGTAGATAGTGTAGTTAAAAAGATTGTTTTTAAGAGAAATTGTGATGAGATTTTAAGAAGTTTTGAGTTGTATTTTGAGTTTATGTAGCTAAGAATAGGGTCATAGTAAATTTTTCAAAATAGTGAAGAATAGGTTTCTTCTTGTTCTATGTCTAAGTGTAGTGTGATTGGGTTAGTAAGGTCATAAACAGTAATTGCTTTGGTTTTTCTGTCTTGATAAAAAATTTGATAAAGTTTAGACCAGCTTGAGAGATGCCAATACATTTGCAGACATTTAGCAATTGTTAGATGTTGATTTTGTTAAAGGCCTTAGACATGTCTTGAAAAAGTATTCATACCTTTTTGATATTAGTTTTGTAGTATTTGATTGTATTTAGTAATATTTGTATAGAAATGTGAGTTGAGCTATTTTTAGTTGCTGCAAAGTTAAGTTATTTAATAAATGATGTTGTATAATGATTTGATCAAAATGAGTTGTAAAAATTTTGGTGAAACATTTTTTTATAGGTTCGATTAGTAAGATAGGTCTGATTTGGTCTAAAGTGAAGTCCCATAAAGATTTTTTAAGATTAGATGTTTTTTATCAGAGGAACTAGCAGCTTTTTGGTTAGGAAGATCATATATGACTTTGTTCCACTTTTCTAGAATAATTTCTGAAAAAAGATCAACAAAATATGGTTCGTTTTTTGAATATGATTTATATAATTCATAATATTTTGTATTTTCTTAAATTAGTGAATATAATAGTTTTTGGAAGTAATCTTGAAAATAGGATTGCAAGACTTGTTTTATTTTAGTTAGTTGAGTAGTGAGTATATTGTTAGAGAGAAGTTGATCTAAGTTTATGCTATTATTTTGTTTTTCTAAGATATTTCAAAAGAATATTTTGGGATTTTGGTAGAAGTTGTTGTTTCTTTCTTTGATTTTGTTTTGAATTTCTTTTATTGTATTTTCTTGTTTTTCTTTAAGAATTTGCAATTTTAGCATTTTTGATTTTAGTAATAAGAAGTATTGAAGATTAAGTAAAAGCAGAGTTGTTATTAGTTGGTGCTAAGTAAAAGAGTAGTAAAAAAGTGTTTTGTGAATATTTACTAAAGTATAAGTTGTAAGTTTGTAAAAATTGAGTTTGTTGAAGATTGTTTTAAAGAAGATTGCTTGTTTGAGTTGTTTATATAGTGGTGTAAGAGAGGGTAGTTGTTGTTCATTATAGTAAAGATTGATTTTGATTTTTTTAAATAGAATATATTTTTGGACTGCTTTGGTTAGAGCTTTGTTAATTTGATTCTATATATTGTTGAGTTCTAAGTTTTGAGTAATGTTAGTAATAGACATGAAAAGTGGTTGAAGGTTTTGTTCTGTATGAGATTAGTAATTTTCTATTTGTTCATTTGTAGTTAGCTTCTATTGATATTTAGTTTTTGTTTTGAGTAGTTATAAGTTTATTTTAGACAGGTTAACTGTAAGTTCAAGAGAAACTATTGAGTGATCAGTTAAAGTAAAAGGGTTAGATAAGATATCAGCATATTTTATAAGTATAATATGAATGTTAGTTCATATTTGATCAATTCTGCTATGATTGTTGTTATGTATGAATATAAATGCTGAAGTTAAAGAAAAGAAAAACTTGTATGTATCATAGAATTGGAGAGATTTGAGGAGTTTTAGAAGAGAATATTCTGGTATATTGGAGTTTTTTGGTGATAGTCTATTGAGTTTGAGATTAGGGACTCCATTTAGATCTCCTATAAGAATTATTTTGTAGTTGGTTTAATTAAGAATAGGAATAAGATATGAAAGAATGTCTTTTCTGAATTGTTTCTTCTCTTGAGTTAGAAAATATAATTGAATAAGTTTAATATAAAGGTTTTTAAGAAATAGGTTGATTTCTAAAATGAAGTTTTTGTAAATTTGAATTTTTTTAATATGCTTAGCAAGAAAGTTGTATATCAATATTCCTACACCATCTTGGCAAGCATTGCTAGATGTCCAGAAGTATTTGTAATTTGTGAGTTTTTGTGAAAAAGTTGAGAATTTTTCCTCTTTAGTAGATAGATGTGTTTCTGTGATTTCAAAAATATCTATTTGATTTTCTAAAATAAAATTAATTAGCTAAGTTGTTTGATATTATCTAAAAGACTGTTAATATTAAGTAAGTGTATTTTAATTGACTTTGTGATATTTGAGTTTTCTAATAATAAAAGATTGTTATTAGTATGTGTTGTAGTAAAAAGTAATTTTAGATTAGGGGATGAAGTTGCCAAGAAGGATTTTTAACATTTTAAAAGAGATAGTATTTTGAATTTTGTTGAAAACCAGTTTGTTTTAAATAGAATATTTTGAAAGTCTAGAAGTTTTTTGAAAAGAATATAATTAAAGTTAGATAGAAGATTAGTTTCTTGTAATAAATAAATATGAGCTTTTTCATAAATGTTATTGCTAGATATTTTAATAGAAATATTGATGTATTGCTCTAAATAGTATGTTGAATAGTTAGTTTGAATAAATTTTAGAAAAGAGTCTATTGATTTTGATGTTGGTAATAGTTATAAGTGCTAAAATAAAAGAAATTTGTTGAAACATATTGAGGAATTATATATTTTGGATAAATAAAAAATTTGTAAATCAGTTTTTTCTTTAATAGTATTTGTTATAGATAAGTCGATAGTATTATTTAGGTCTTCTGTTGGTGAGTTCTGATTATTGTAAGTAGTATTTAGGTTTATTGGAGTATTAATAAAAATATTTAATATATAAGGTTTTTTAGAAGTAGATGAAAAAATATTTTTAGTAAAAGGGTTCTTAAAAGAATGTGATAAATTGTAATCTAAGAAGTTAGAGTTTTCTTCTATAAATGCACTTGCCATATACTCAGTTTTTACAATTGCAAAAGATACCATAGTCTGCTCTGTACATTGGGTTTGACTATTATTAGCTTGTTCCTTTGCATAAATAGGCTTTTCTGCCCATCTACTTACATCATTCTCTTTTAAAAATGGCACATTTTTAGTAAAGAATATCATTATTTTGAAAGTGGCAGCTGTATTTATGTTATCTATAAAAGGATTTATTGAAAAAGTGAACTATAGGTAGTAGTTGAAGACATAAAGAAAGTGTTATTCTGTATTGAAGGATTTTAATATTATAGTGTTTAATGATAAATTTTTTTGTTTCTAGAAAGTACTTAAGATCATAGTCAAGTTGGATTTGTGAGATGAAGAATTTTGGTTGACTTTGGATATAAAAATAGAAAATGATTTGTGCTAGAATATGTGGACTAATAGTAGATATAATAATTTTTTCTAAAGCTTTGTTTAGTTCAAAGTCTGAAATATTATTATTTTTAGTTGCAATATTTAGATAAGCTTTAAAATAAGAGTAAAGATAAAATGCAATTCATTTGGGATTGGTTTCTGAATTGTTAATTTCAGCAAAATTTTGGTCTGCTTTGAGTACAAGTTTATTGAATGTATAGAGTAGAATAGTCTTTTTAAAGATTGCTGTATATTGTTGGTTTGGTTAGAAGATTGTGTAGTTTAAAATAAATAGTGTAGTTTTAGGAGTTAAGTTGTTTTTTAAAGGTGCTAGAAAGGTTTCAAAGGATTTGTCAAAAAAGTGAGTTGATATATTTTTAAAAATATGCTCTGAGTTATTAGATAAAAGTTTGCAGTCTTTGTTTTTGCATGTATAAACATAAAAAAGTGCAGCTTTAGTGGTTAAAAAAGAGCAATTTTGGAGAGAGATTGGTTCTGTAATTTGAAAATCTGAAGGTAGAAGTTTTTTGTATTCCTTAGCAAGTATGGTTGCAATTTGGTATTTAATGTAGTTTCTGACTTTATCTTCATTAATTTTTATAAATTGTTTTTGGTAAGCTTTAAAAAAGTCTAAATACCATGTGTTGAAGTTTTGAATATAAGATTTAAGTGATAAAATTCAAAAGGAGTTAAGAAATTTAGTTTTAGAAATATTAAGAATAACAGTAATAGTAAATCAGTTGTTATTATAAGTACTAAATAAGAGTTTTGAAGCATCATATTTGAAGTTGTATTTCATTAATAGTCTAAGAGAATAAAATTCTAGTTTATCAATAAATTTTTAATAATGAATTGTTTAATATTTGTTATGAAGAAATAAGTATAGACAGACAAAGTTAATTCTACTTTACAATGATCAGAGATTGGATATGATGGAATTGAGTAATGAGAATGAAAAATGTATAAGTAGTTTAGTTTGGTAAAAAGAAGTTTAATAAATTTAGTAAGTAAATTTTTAAATGTTGAAGTATATGCATATTGTGGAATATTAAGTTAAAAAAAAGTAATAGATTTGATTGATAAAGGAAATCTGTAAGGAATTCTGGCTTTTCAGCAGCCATTGTTTTAAACAAATAGTTAAAACTTTGTTTTTAAGAAGGTTTTTGGTTTTTGGTTATTTGAGTATTATTTGGAGTAGAAAGAATTAGTTGGTCAGAAGTAAATTTATAAAGATAAGCTTTTGAGAAAGTGAAAAGTTGTTGAGTAAATGTTGTATTAAGTTTGGTATTTTGTTTCATGTTTTCTGTAATCAGATAGTTAAAAAACCAGTTCAGATATTTAGAAGTGTTCTGAGTTGAATTTATTGTAGTTTTTTGTTGTTGTTGTTTCAAAGAATAATTAGAATTTTGGTTTATTTCTGTCTCTAAGAGCAAGTTTTTAAAAAAAATTAATTTTTTCTTCCTTAATAAGTTTGTAAAAATAGTAAAAATAGAAGATAGAGCATTGTTCTTTTGTAAGTTCCTTTTTTTGAAGAAGGATTTTAAGTTTAGCATATTGAAAATTGTGAACATAATTTTGATAAAATAAAAAACTCTTAAAGATTATAGTTTTGAAATAGTCAGATATATGTCATGATTCTTAAATAAGAACATATAAGATATTCTTTTTTTTAACATAAGGTGCAAGAGTAATAGTGTTGTGAATGAGAAACAATTGCTACTGATGATTTGTCTGTATAAAATGAAGAAGATGAAATCTGTAAGTTTGATTAAAGATTTTGTTGTTGTTTGGTAATAGGAGATTTAGATAATTGGTCAACAATATTGTTAAAACAGTTTTTGGAAATAGCAGTAGTTAAAGAAATATTCATTTCAGTAGAGGTTGAGATTTGTTGAAAAGGTGTAACATGAGTAATTTTATAGTATTTAGAAGTAAAATTTGTATGAAATTTGCCACAAAGACAAGTAGATAAAATAGGTTGAGTTGGCATTTTAAAGTAGTATTGTTGTTTATTAGCTTCATATTTTGAAGGATTAATATCTTTTAGCAAAATGCATAGAGTAAGTGGATCAGATTCTTTAGTACCAATACCAAATCAATCTAAATATTTGTTGTAATAATAGTCTAGATCATGAAAAACAGATTCAGTAGTTGTTAAAGTAGGCATTTTGGTTTGTTATTTTTATGTTATTATTAAAGAGCTTAATGACAGCTTCAAAAAAAAATAAAATTTTGTTTATATAATGTTACACTCTCTGTAATACTTTTTTGTAGCTAGGGCTAGTGTGACTAAGGCTGATGTAACTTGTAGTACAGTATGTGGCTTGTGTAAATTTTACTAAAAATAGAATAAAGTATATACAAGATTATGTATTTTTAGAATAAATACAAATTTGTAATTATTTGTTTTGTGTAAATTAATTAAAACCTTTTTTTTGTTTTTGTTTTTTTTTGTTAAAGGTCATACTTGTGACAATACTTTATTGACTTATATTAGATTAGCTATTACAACTATTTTTACAGAGATAAGAGTATAGCTAGTCATGCATGCAACTTTTGGTTGCCTATTTAAGTAGTCTGTCCTAAGGTTCTACACTAGATGCTATACCTATAACCTACTAGGAGATTATTCATTAAACTCTCTGATCATCTGTCCTGTTATATTGGAATCTCCAACTTACTCTCATATATATCTAACCAGTATACAATCTGAGCAGTATGGTTATTTACTCTTTTTGTACTAGTTCCCAGACCATTATACATTTTAGAGTATATTACTGCCAGTAAGGCACAGAGGGCCTCTTATTGTTAACTATCTAACTACTTTTAAAACACTAATACAGGCTACCTTTACAGAGTTCACTCAGACTTCAGCACTAACTTCACAGCATATTCCTAATACTTTTAGTATACTCCTGCTTTGAAACTAGACTTCTAATCCAGATAGCTCAGAAGGACTATGATCTGTCCTTGGTATATTGAGGCCAGCCTAATATTCTTTTCTCTGATCTGAAATCTGGCATCCTGGTTGGTGGTACCCCTAACCCAAGGTTCCTGCCTGCTCAAATCCTTCACATTGGTATCTATTTTCTAGGTCTAGCCTTTATAGTAGTACTATTAAAGATCTGAGTTACCTCTCTGCTCAGAATTTTCAAGTGGGCTTCAGCTTTCTAGTTCTACAGATTTACATGGCCTAAGGACTTATTTTGGGTTTGCACCACCTGGTACTGGTTTGCAATCCTCTGTATAACAGGTTACACAGATGCCTCAGACCTGCCAGTCATGTTAGTGTGACCATAGTTACAGGTATCCTATTTCAACTAATCAACAGAATGTTATTGCTATAATACTGTCTATATATTATATAGATGATTATTCAAATTTCACAGTTGATGGGTTTTGAACTCACAATCTACCACTTGGGAATATGTCAACTTATCTACTTCACTAAGTCATCACACTTATTAATTAAAACCTTAAAAGGAAAATAATTATAAAATAATTATTAATTGATTGAACCAGTGAAATTAAATGTTTTAAAACATGTTTAAGATCTGGATTTGAAGAGAAAAACTAATTTTTTAGAAAAATTTAGAGAAAGTAGCTGTTTGGAGTTTTTTGTTTATAAAATGATCAATTTTTGGCCATTTTGATGAAACTATATCAAAATGAAGCCTGAAGTTAGCTAGACAACTTTGTCTTAATGAAAAAAACAAGTTTCTTAAACTAAATTTAAGTTGAGGTTGTTTTTACAGAAAATTAGTTAATTTATTTAATATTTAAGCTATCAATATAAAATTTTACAAATATATATAATTTTAAGAGAAGAACAATTTTATTTAGTTTTAAGAATGTATTTAATTATAAATTGCTAAAGAAAATTAAAATTTTCTTTAGCAGAATTTTGATACAATTAATTATTAGAAAGAGTTAACAATTTGTGTCTAGTAATGATAATTAATTTTTAAATAAACTGTAGATTTCAAAACAATTAATGCAGAGTGACTAGTATTTACTAATCTTATTTTTTAATTAGGTAATGATATGTATGAATTTATAAGATAAGAAAATGTAATAATTTCTGTAATTGCAGAAAAAATAATACTCAGAAGGATTTCTACTGTTTATTATTGTAAAGCACAAATCAAAGATTATATTTTATAATAGGAAAGCTCCTACTTTTTATATTTGATTTTTATATATTACAGCATTACAAGCATTTTACTAGTTTCTACTTTTTTAATTTTTAATACTATTTTTCAATTTTTTCTATATTTACTATAGCTTGAAATCAAAATTAACTGAATACCAGAAATTTTAAATTTATATAACCAATTTTCACAGTAATGTTTATAAAGTGTCAATCTTATCTTTTACAATATACAAAATATATATATATACATATATATGTATATATGCTGTGTGAATACAAATAGATAACTTATATAACAAATTCTGATTTTAAGATAACTTTTAAAATTATAATTTATACTATTTATAATGAACAATACTAATCTCTTTCTAGCTATTTAAGAATCAGTATAAGTCTTTCTAATCTAATTATTATTTGATTTATTAGTAATAAAAGCTTATAAAAATTCATAAGCTTGTGTTGATCCTAAAAAAGCTACCTGTTTTTGCTAGTGCAATTTTTTTGATCAAAATTTGTCTTCATATCTATATTAAACATAAAGAATGCTATCAAGTTGTTTGTTAAATTTTAGTATATTAGAGGTTTCAAAGTTAATATCAGAAAATCTTATTTTATTTTTGAAATATATCATTTATTTGTTAACTTTAAAACCTACTAATTTAGTTTTGATTCTTTCTGTTTTTGAAAATTATAACTATGTATTAGTATTTTATGTTAACTAATTGTTTATAAGAACATTTCTGTTTCTTGTATTTGTTGTTTAGCAATTTAACAGTTAAATTAGTTTTATAGAATATTTCATACTTCTTGGTTTTTATATACAGATTTTATTTGCTTTATACTTGCTTTGCTAAGTCCACATAAACCATGTATCATATAGCTTCTTTCACCAATAATGTGTTATTAAACTGTAGTTTTTCCTTTAACTACAGTAATAACAGAAGCTGCTCAACTATAGTATGATGACTATAACTTGACAGATTCT
>CAJVQA010011493.1:0-10683 GCA_910591915.1 Cetraspora pellucida
ATAAAATATACTTATATAACAAGTTTATAAAATTAATAATTAATATATTTTTAAATAATATAAATATAAAATATATGAGAGGTGTTAGTAGAAACCAAGCAAATTGCTTTTAAGTAAATTTTTTTAAACTTTAAAATAAAATATCTTAAGGGGCAATTCACAGTTTATGGGTATAAAATGATCAACATTTTATAGTGATATACAGTGGGCATTTAATATTAAAAATTATTTAGTATTGGAATGATAAATCTTTGTCTAATTACAAGATATCAAAAAATAGAAAATATACTACAAGACTTATAAACAAGGGATAAACAACCTCAAATTTACATTATGGATCATATGCTTAAGATTGGTGGATTCTGAATCTAAAAATTATAAATAGTATACTAACCCTTTCTTTTTGTCTTCATATGAGTGTAATAACTCAAATAAATGATTATAATTTTACTTTATCTATTATTAATAGACCTTCTAATCTGTTACAACCAGGCTTTTTATGTTCAATAGAAGAAAAAATTAGTAATATAGAGAATATGCCTTCAGCTGCCATTAACTTAATATATAGAGAATTATTTGAAACTCAAACAGAGCATTCTGGATTAGCAGTATTTAGGTTTTATAATGAGGAAATTATATTACAAATACTAACTGATATTTCATTTTTTTTTTTATATATGCAGGTTAAAAAAAAAGTTACTGTAGTAATTTCAGAAATCAGACACTCTTTACAAGAAGATCTTTTATATAATGGGCCTGGTTATATATCAATATTAGTAATATATCGTAATTTAGAAATATATCTTATTTGGCAACAGATTTTAGAAGATCAATATAGTTTACAGGTTTTTAAGAGAAAAAATAAAATACATCAATATGTTGGCAAACACCAACTATCATTTGGAACAAGTATGGAATGTATCAAAATCAAGATCATCTTGCACTTTTTGGATTAAGAGATTCAAAAGTTCAAATATTATTAGCAAATGATGCATGTACAACATGTACATCACACAAACAAAAAACTCTTTCTACAAATCCATTACACAAAAATTAATTAAAAAATTCATCTGTCATAAAATACTTATAACTTTTTATTATAATAAGGAAACCTATTTTGGGCTTCTAAGTAAACTTGTACAACACATCATTTTACATATAGTCTGCAAATATTAAGTCTTTATACTTCAAACTTATCGAGAAAATTGTACTGACGGCCTTGGCCTTCAGTTGATAACTTTTAGGTATCTTACAATTTTTACTACCTTAATCTGTTTTATACTTTTAATTAAAGTTGTAGTATATACTTACCCAATCAAAACAAGCTCTAAACGAAGATTTTTGACCTAATATTGACCAAACTACAACTAAATTCAATATTTACTCTTTTGTAAAACTTCTTTTTTATCTTTTGTCTTTATCTTGTTTCTTTTTCTCCTTACATAGTTTTCATATAACCATACCATCACTTCCTAATCCATACCTTATTAATTTACACCAATATTTTGTAATCAACCTATTAATAAAAACTTATTCATACAATCAAGTACTTCCATATTTAGTCCTTATTAATATTACACAGTAATTTGTATTGCAAATCCTACTTGTGTTCAGTATCTGAGTCATATTAGTGACACTATCCACTCTTATTATACTTTTGCGTCATTCTAGTAACATCTCTAAACTACAACCCTTATATTTATTTATAATCCTTATAAATTTAATTATTTATAACTATATTCTCTCTTTAGAAAACATACCTAAGTCTAAAATCTTTACTTAACTTATTATCTTTTAACAATGCCTATCTTAAGTTAACAAGAACCAGATACAGCAGATCTTAATTATTTTTATCAAAACTTTTTCAACAGTTTTGGAATTGCTCTCTATGAAGAGGATAACAATAATAAGACTCACCCAATTCCTTTCAAAGTTCAACCCACTTTTTGCTTAACAAAAAATCTTCGATCAAATAAAATTACTTATTTTTTTAAAGCTCCTACCTCTACCTCTGAAATCACCTGTTTCTGTGACAAATACCATACCAAATTCATCTTAATCTCAAATACCAATTATACTCAAGCTACTAAATTTACAACTGCTCATATCAATATCAATTCAAAAAAAATTAACAAAACAACTCAAGAACTATAACTAATCTCTCTTCCTCTATCGACAGTGTTCCTCCATCTCCTATATCTGATGTATATTATCATACTTGTCCTAAATGCTCTATTCCAATTGGTTGTACCAAAAGAAATGAGCATCATTATTCTACCAAAAAATACATCTCTAAAAATAATAAAATCTATTATCTTACTTGCATAACTGCTTCATCTTAACATAAAGCTAGTTCATCCAAAACCAAGAAAAACCTCACACAAATCTTTCCAAACATCTTACATGAATTCTCTTAAACTACTAATTCTCTTACAGCTCCTTCTCACCAAACCTCAACTTTATCTGATCTCATCGATTTTTTCTTTTTTATAACTACTAACACTAATATTAACTCTAAGCAACTGCTTGTTACTAACACTCTTGACACTTCCAATCTAAACTTTAATAAGAACAGTAACACTAACCAATCTGAAAATACTTCTAACAAACCTTTCTCTCAATTATATTCTAGTGTTCTTAAACCTAAATCTAATCCTACATATAATTGGATTGCAAACTTTCCTATTACTGAAGAAATGCAATCTAACAAAAAGCTTCAAATCTTATTCTCTCTTCAACTCTTCACCTTCTTTAAAAAATTTCTCTATGATTTTTATCCTGGTAAGAAAATTAAGCCAGCTACTGCTATACAACCTGCACTTAAAGCATTCTTCTATTACATTATTCATATTATGGCTGAACAATGATCTGAGTTTTTAACTGATCTTATTTACAACAGCAACTCTAATATTGACAAAAGTGCTATTATTTCTTCTGACCTTCTTGAATTTACTCTAAAAATCTTATCCTTAAATTCACAACTATTCTCTTTACTAAACTCAATTACCTTGAAATTTTTGCTTTACCTGTTACTATTCCTCTATATACAGTTCACAATCGTCTTCAACTTTGTCTTAATCTTGCTTACTTACATCTTTTTTTATCCAACAACTATCAATTAATCGACTACCAAAAATTTGCTGAGAACTTACAACTCAGACCCAAAAGATTTAAAATTAAATCATTCATTCAAACTACAGATCTTAATCAAAAATACTTTACAATTCAATCTGATGTCAGATTTAATATTAAACTCTTATTTAATATTTCTAAAACTCTTTTTCTGAAACAATTTTGTATTCCTTTACTAAAAAACTCTCTTGATCACTTCAATTCCTGGTTTGAAACTTATTATCCTCCCTATAGCAAACAATTCTCTTCCAATATTGACAAAGAAAAAGTTTGCACCTCTCTAAGAATTCAATTCCAATAACATTTTATCTTTTAACTCTCTAAACATCTCCCTAAAACCTATATCTTTCAAAAACCTAACTTACTTTATGAGTGACATAAAGAAGCATCTCATGTTGCTAACTTCTATTGCCTCACCTATGATAACAAAAAATATTAATACCTTGATGACAAAAAATTTTATGATAGTGCCAAACTCTTCAATGACATTTTAACCAAATCTTACTCATTATTTCCATCTCAGGATAATGAAACATGGATCCACCCAACTCTCAATGTCACACTATTCCACAAAAACAAGGAACATGCTACCTCACTTGATCAACTCATCCCTACTAAAGCTCTGGACAAACTAGCTGATCAAGCTGAAGACTTTGTTTGCAAACAAAATAAAGTCAAAATCAATCCCAAATGTTGCAATTATTATTTCTATTACTACCTTTCCTTTTATTACCAAACTGCTGCTGAAAACCATAATATACAGTTTCTGTTCAAGGAAGAGGCTATTAATCTTTTAACAAAAAACATTATTGATACCAAATTTCTTGTTCAAATCATTACATACTTTGATGTGATTAAAAACCAAAAACCAACTTACATACAAATTGTCAAATATTTAATGATAATGCTTATCCAGCAGCTAAAAAATTCTTATCAAAAAAATTTAACCTTGACTTTTAATCAGTCTCTATTCTTGACTCTCTTTTTTTACAGTCTTCTTTTTAAGCTCTTTGTCTTCTACAACTAATATTGAAGCAGCCATCATCTTATTAAAAGATACAACCAGTGTAGTTAATAAGAAAAATGAAACAAATAGACAGATAGATAAGTTTATTTATATGGAAGGCCAGGATAATGATGATCAGACCCAATGTACAGGACAGACTATGGTACCTTGCACAGCTGTGAAAGCCAAGCATACAGTGATCGACCCTGTAGAAGACAATTTTGAAAGATCATTTATAACATCTTTAATCCCCTATGATTTTCATACATGCTTTAATAAATTCCTTAATTACTACAATTTACCACTTCTTCCCCATGGTCAAACTATTCAAACTCTAATTCAACATATTGCCAAATATAACAATAACAAAACTGTATTTAGTATTACATTTTCTGTTAATTTATCTTATCCCTTAAACTGTCCAGCAGCCAAATTTGGTCACTAAAATAATTTTCAATCTATTTTTGTACAATTACTCGAAATTTTTTTAAAGTACCCCCTCTCCTTTTCTAAGCTAGAATGAAAACCTCGATTATTAATTATTTTGGCTTACAGTATCTCTTAATTTGTATATATTACTCTCTAAATTTAGAATAAATAAGGTTTGCTATTTTATATTAACGTTAAATCAAGAAATAAACTTACAGTTACCCGTTCTTTAACATACCATCCAAATTAGTACAACACGATACACATTTGGGCAAGATAAACTTACAGGTTTGTTATCAAGTACTTACAGGTTTGTTATACAAGTGGTGCAGAAGAAACCTTGCAGAAAAATCGGTAATATTTATCCTAAAAAAAAAACTTGTCCAGAATCTTTCTTGCTTGTAATTTGACATCGCCTGACCTTTTTTTTATTTTGGCAAAATATTTTTTGCCTACATACTCATCTATTAAAAATTCCAGTATTCATTATCTCTTTATTACTCATTCCCTATGACTCTTTTGAACTTTAATTATTCTTGAATGGCACGATTTGAATGTCATTCAAACTGCCATTCAACACTATCACATGACTTCGTGGACATGCATGTCCGTGAAATCTGTAATAGTTTGAATAGCATTTTGAATGGCATTCGAATCATGCCAGTGTTTGTCATGAATCTGCACCTATTATCAAATTTAGCAAGCCCCATAAAAATTTTAAAAAATTCTTACATACTCACAATAACATATCTCCTATTAATAGCTAGACTATGGCATAAAGTAAAGTAGTTCAAGATTATTCAATTATGTATTTAAATAACTGACATCAGCAGGCCTACTGGCAATTAATTGACCAATTGTAGCTGCGCCACCCATAAATTAATTGAGTTCGAAAAATTGCAATTAATTGCCCCCACAATCAATTATTTGGTAGGCCTGAACATCAGCAATTAAAAAAAAACTTGCGTAAATTTATGAAAAAAACTATACACTCAATTACATGCAAATCAAACCTCATACTCTCAAATGTTGTAAATCAAACCTCACACTCTCAACATCAATTGTTGTAAATCAAATCTCACACTCAATTGTTGTGTGAAAGTAAATTTAATAAAAGATCTCACCTCTGGGATTTAAAAAAAAAAAAAACTCCATTATTATTGTAAGAAGCAAAGGAATGTCTTCTACATTTGCTTTGGCTTCGAGTTTGTCTCACTTTGAAACTTTAGAGACACGTGCTTACGATGATGATAAATACGTACCACTTTTGACATTTCGTCAGCATTCTTTGGACAATCAAGAATCAGAAAATGAGGATGAGGACGAGAGTACATTAGAAACAGACACAAGGGATGTTCGCAAGAAAAGGCGTAAATCAACAGGAACTGTGCAATGAGAGCTGCCGCCACTACTCGCCAACTTTGAACATTTCATTAGTCCAATGCCACTACATCGGGCATCCATTCGGCTACCATCGCATCTTGATGAAAGTGTTTCTAAAGCAATTGATTTTTTTTTTCTTTTTTTTACAACCACTATGCTAGACACAATTACTCTCAATACGAATCTTTATGCATTAACAAAAAGTGCTGGTAATACTGGTAGGCAATGGCTGGACCTAAGCCGTAAAGAGCTCATCATCTGGATTGCTCTAGTAATTTATCAGGGACTTTTTAAGTTGCCTTCCCTCAACCAATACTGGAATGAAAATGAGAAACTCCCTGTTCACCATATTACCAAGCAAATGTCACTAAAACGCTTCGAACAAATAAAGAGGTATTTGCACATTTCCTCACCCACTGCAACAATTAACAATTATTTTGAGAAATTGGAGCCATTACTGTCTTATGTTCAGGATATCTCAAAGCAACTCTATATACCAAACTCAAATGTTTCAGTAGACAAAATGATGATCCGGTTCTCTGGTAGAAGCATTCATACTATTCGTATCAAGAACAAACCGACTCCAGAGGGTTTTAAAATTTTGTCACTTTGTAAGTCGGGTTACACTTACACATTCCTACCAACATCGCACGTTATTTCAAGCAAAGTCACATAAGTAACTGGTCTTAATCAAACTGGATCTCTGGTTCACCACCTTGTTGAGCAACTTCCATATCGTCAATTTTCTTTTAATATATACATGGACAACTATTTTACGAGCATTTCTCTTTTTCAACAGCTTAGGCAGATTGGCATTAGTGCTTGTGGAACTATTAGAAAAACTGCCTCCGGTTTTCTGAAAGAATTGAAAATAGACAAAGGCATTAAACTCAATTGGGACGTTCGTTCTGGTGTTGTAATAAATGATACATTGGCTGTCCTCTGGCAAGATAACGGACCAGTAACAATGTTGACAACGATTTATAGGCTTGTTGGTGAAGAATGGGAAGTAGAGCGTGAAAGATGACAACCAAGAAAAACTAGTAGTAATGCTGTAAAAGTGCATGCGATATTTGGGTCTGAATCAAAAAAAAAATTAAAAATTCCCAAGATTATTAATGATTACAACCATAATATGAATGGAGTAGATGTCTCTGACCAACTGCGGTCATATTACAGTATGCAACAAGTATCTCGGTGAAATTGGATGCCAATTTTTTTCTGGCTGCTAGACACCGTGATTATCAATATATACCGAATCGTCAGAACTTTAGAATCGAAGTGGGAGCACAAAGAGTTCTGCCATGAACTTGTCTGGGACCTTATTAATTTTGCAAATGATTCTGGCCAAATTCAACTAAGAAGTAGTTTAGAAAAAGAAACAAAGTGACCAAAGGTAACAAAACATTTTGAATTATCTGATAAAAGATTAATTCCCAGAAACCACTTTGTAGTGTGGAAAGAACAATGCGAAGTGTGCCGATGGTGTACATGGTTAGCGAAAGACGAATTGGATGTAGATCGTAAAACACCACATCGAAGTAATTTATGGTGTGTTGTATGTAATGAGCCTCTTTGTTGCAATAATGCTCAGAATTGTTTTTTACAATTCCATACTATTAAATAAAAAATTAAAATAGAAAAAAAAAACATGAAGAAAACAAAAAAAAAAAGACTTTGATGCTTTTGCGTTCAGTACAGCAAAGATTTAAGCAATTGCAATAAAAATAAAATTTTCCGGAAAAGTAAGTTCATATTTAAATCGCTGCCTGTTCACATGATACAATAAGGTTAAGTAAGGTTAAGGTTAGGGGCCTGCAAATTGCCTATTTTTAAGGCCCAGCCCGGCCTGCAATTAGGGTTAAAAATTTTTTTTAGGCCTGGCCTGGCCTGTATTTAGGGTTACTATTTTTTTGTCGGCCCGGCCCAGCCTGCATATGTTAAATTTTTTCTTCAGCCCGGCCTGACCTGGCCCGGCCCGCAAAAATTTCTTATATAATTTTACAAATTTTCAGGCCCGCACTGGCCCGTAATTATAAAGTTTTGCAAATTTTTCGGCCCAGCCCAGCCTGCAATTATAAAATTTTGCTTCAGGCCCGGCCCAGCCCACAAAAATTTGCGGGCTGGGCTGTGGGACCCAACGCAGGCCTCTAGTTAAGGTTACATTTTCTCACTTAAAATATATTCGATCACATTCATGATGTTAAAGAAGCAATAATTGTATTTTTCTAAATAGAAATAAAATTATCACAAAACTTGCTGTGTTTATTTTTAACTGGAAAAACATTTAATCCAAAATTACTTGTCAGTCAAAGGACTTCCAGAGGAAACAGGAGCCTGGCCGCTATCTCATAAAATATTTGAAATTATTCTAGCATTTATATTTATTGCAGGTTTACCAGAATAATTATTCTTGTAATCGGCAAAAAAATCTCCTCGATCATAAACTCTATTTTGGGTTTCCCAATTTGAGTGCTTAAGATTATTGCAAGTTCCATCATAAGTTCGAATATTTATGTCTGTTCCATTACATGTCCACATTTTTGGTACATTGGGTAATTCGTTTGAACTGTCTTGCTAAGTGTCACTTTCATAAGATTGCTGTGTATGAACATTATTAATATAGACAAATAGATATATATTGTAGTTTTATTTGTCAGAATAATTTGATCTAGCCAATAAGTAAAATATATTTAATTAATAATAAAAATATTATTCGCATGTACTAATGAGGCGAAAGTATGCTGATCCAATAATGCATGCACAATAGTCTTAATACTTTGCAGATACGCAGCAATTTGTTTTATGGCATATTTCAAAGCTGCAGCACGACATATTTTATTTAATTTAACTTTAATTTGTTATGGTCATATGTTATACATTACACTGCAGCTAGAAAGTATGTCATGTACATAATTCGAGTTTTTAAGAATCATTTTAACCTGTTTATATCAAGTTTTGTAAAAAAAAAAAAAAAAAATTTGACTTGGTTTTCTTTTTTTTATTTTAGCAGGCAAATTTGTCTGCTAAAATGGACAGTTTAAGGGATAACGAAACACATATATACCTTCCTAATAATACACTTTTACCAGATTACATTATTATTGTTCTACACCTTCTTTCTTTATTTTACAACCTACCTCTTAGATCTAACTCTTTTAATTCTACTCCTATTATACCTGACCTATTTCCCAACAATCATTCTTTAACCTCTTCTAATCATAATTCTTCTTTATCTTTATCTAATTCAACATCACATCATCTCCATCTTAACATTACCACATATAATATTAGAGGCTTTAATGAACCTACCAAAAGAAAAGCCTAGCAAGACTATTGTCTTAACCATAACATATCTATTACAAGCATTACAGAAACTAAAATTTCTGACAAAACTAACCTTTTCTTTTGTAATAATAACTTCTTTACCTATTATTGGTTCAACTCTCCTACTTCTATTAAAGACACTGCTATCTTAATTTGCAATCATTTAAAACCCCATATTCACAGTATTCATACTCATCCTGGAGGTGCTATAGCACTTGATATTTTCTTCTGAAGTAATATCAAGCTTCACATCATCTTAGTATATCTGTTATAAACTGATATCTCTACTTACAACCAAACTCAAAATACTGTCATTAACTGGATTCAACAAGCCTCTCAACTTCATATTCACCCTATTATTCTTAATGATTTTAATACACAAGATAATACTCAAAGTTCTTCTTTTAAATACAAACTTATCAACTTTCTTAATAACACCAATATGTATGATATTGGTGCTCATTTCAACAACAAACACTTCACCTGGTCTAACAATGCTAATAGCAGTCATATTGACTACATTTGAACTGATTAATTCAACATACAATTTCTTCTCTCTTACAGTCTTGATAATAGACAAAGCTCAACCTCCAGTGATCATTTAATCCTTTCTTCCACATGGACATTCCTACATGCTTATAGCAAACCCTTATGTAAACACACCAGTATTAGTCATCATATCTTCAATTCAAGGCTATGTCTACAGAGGACTGGAAATCCTTTGCAAATACCTTATCTCAACAACTCCTACTACACAAAATTCCTACTAATAGTAAAACTGATAAAAGTATTGAAACAACTTGACACAAAATTCAAAGCTCTATTATTTATTCTGCTACTTATACTATTCCTAACAAAGTTTCTTATATATATAGCTACAATTATCAATATTTATCTTACAATACCCTACTATACCTATCACTTAAAAAACTTGGTCATACTATTAAACTTGTTAAAAAACTCACTTAACATTCTAATATCTCTAACATCAATCAAAATATTTCTCAAATTAACAAACAGTCTCAATGTAATTGCCAACCACTTAACTTTACTAATCTATCTTGTACTCAACCTTGGCTTTAACATGCTCACTCTATTTGGAAGCAACTTTTTTATACTTGTCATCTTGAAAACTCTCTTCTACTTCAACAACAAATTAATAAAACCATCGACAAAAAATGCACTACTCTTACAACACACCCTACTCAAGCTATTAATAGCATCCTTAATTATTATCATCAACCTGTTTACTTCTCTAATATAAAACTGTTTAATGAGCTTATAACTGATCCACTATTTATTAAACAGCATGTTCAATTACATTTTTATAACTGAACTGCATTTAGACCTATTGATGAAACTCTCTTTAATACCTTTTGGCAATAACACTATTTTCCATTGCCTCA
>CAJVQA010011494.1:0-10682 GCA_910591915.1 Cetraspora pellucida
AGATGTTTTCTTTTCTGCCATTCCTGTCAGTAGGCAAATATTGTGTTCGTCTCCTATATGTTGTTGGTCTGCTAAACTGCAAATGCAGTTGTAAGTATATAGTGATTTTGGATAGTGTGTGCTTTTTGTATTGTTTGTATTATTATGTGTATTTGTTTGTGTATATGAAGGTCGAGTTAGTATATTGTGTTGATGTTTCCAATTGGCTAGTTTTGTGCAGTATAGTTTCCATATTTGGTTGTAACTTAGTATTCTTATTACTGCTATATTTATCATATTTGCTATAAAAAATAGTACTGTATATTTATTTTTTCTTAATTTTATAACTCTTATTATCTCTAATGTTTTGACTAGTTCAACTTTTTCAACTTTCTGTAAGCTTTATACTATTGATCTTTCTAGTATTTTTTAGAAAACACTTAGATCTTATCTTATATATATTTTCTTCTATAGTATAATTAGTTTTTGTTAATTTTTTATTTACTAATTAGTTTGATCTAAAAAATTTTTTGTTATATGTATTATTATTTGAATTAAGCTAGTTTATCATATATGTTATTCATTTGTTTGCTTGATTAGTTTTGCATAAGTTCTATATAATCTAAAGAATCTACAAAAACAAATCTTAAAAATTTTTTAAATTTTTAAAAAGTTTTAAAAATTTTATCTATTTTTGGTTTATATTACCTTTATACTTTTTTTTTGCTTTTTGTTTTAAGCTAAATGTAATTATTGATGCTCTATTTGTTTTGTTATAACTTTAAGTGTTGTTTCTTAGTATATTTCTTTGTTGTTTTGATGGTTTGCTTTTTGATAATTTTTATCAAAAAATTTACAAAAAAGAATTAATAATTTGTATGACTTTTAAGAAATTATAACATTTTTTTAAAAAAATATATATATGTTTTTTACTAAACTTACTTTTATTCTTTAAATAAAATTGTTTAAAGTTATATATAACAATTATTTTAAATTTGACAAATATTTTTAACAAAGTAATATCTTTAAATTATACAAAATTAGCAAAATTTTAATTTAGTTTCTAAACTAATTTTTTTTTTGGTTCTGTATAATTATACAACTTAATTTTAAATTAGTTAAAAATAATCTTTGGCTTAAAGTTTATGCATAGTAAAATTTATATTTTAACTATATATAAATTTTACTATAAACGACATTTTAAACTTTATAAAAGATACTCTGTACCTGTTAAAAATTAGTTTCTAATAATTCTAATGCTAATAAAAATTTTATTTAATTTAAAATATAACTAGTTTTATTTTCATGTTAAAACCAGTTTTAGTTGGTTTGAATCATATTTAATTTATAAAAAATAAACCCAGTTCAAACTTTACACTTGAAAATTTAATCATCCTACACAAGTTCATATATAAGGTAAAGTTTAAGAATACACATTAAAGCAAATTAAAATTGCTAATAATATTAAAAAAAACTCGTGGCATTAATAGTTTTAGCATTATATGATATTTGATGAAAATAAAGAAAATGAATAGTTCGTTATCGAAAGCTATAACTACATCATTGCAGAAGTCTATAATTATCAAATAAAGATTTCTTTTTTACATTGTTAAATGCGCTTAATCTATATATATAAACTGGGTCTTTGCCTTGAAAATGACCTTATGAGATATAATAATTACTATGTCCCGTAGAGTCATATTCAAGGCAAAGACCCTAATTACAAAATTTATGCTATATATTAAATAATATGCTTTGATTTTTGGTAAAATATGTATCAATCCTTATGATATAATAAATGCATCCAAAGCCACTGGTTCTTCAGGCTACAATTAGAACCAAATTCTCAGTCGAAATCAATTTTAATTAATGAATGGTTGCAACTAAATGTAAAAAATAAATATTCATCTTACCGTAATATAATCATGTAAAATACGTGCTTTTTCTTCATCCCAATAAATCCAAGTATGTCGATGTATGAGGGACCATACATATGGGCAAAAGAATTCCTGTGATTCAGATTCTTCCTCATATTGGAATTTGAGATCAGGAAATTCCTATATTAACAATAAAAGCTATTAACATTAATCAAGTTAAAATTGGGAGTATAATACAATTGAATATAGTAGTTTGCAAACCTTGAGACGACCTGGTGGCCAAGTTCGTGCTACTGTTTCTATTAGTTCTGAAATTTCTTCCGCTGACGGAGATTTCAAATTTGATTCTGAAATTCGAGTATGAAAATAACTAGTTACCTGTAAAAAAAAAAAAAAAAAAAAAAAGCGGACCTATCAAATTAATTGATGCCAAAATAACAATAAAAGATTATAAAAGGAAGCGATTACAATACGTTGTTGATATTAGCAATTAATTCCGAAAATCTCGGGTGAGATTGAAAACGTGTAAAAAGGTCTTTTTTATGTAGTAGAGAATATATTAATTCCGGATTTGAATTAAGCCTTCGCGTCAGTACGGAATTAATAATTTCCAATACTAGGCAAACAAGATCGCCATAAATGACAATGTCATCGGACTACATGGTAAGATATTTAATTCAGAAGATTATGCTTAAATATGAATGATAACGTTAATACTGACAAAAACTTACATTGTCCTCTTCACCTTCTTGGACTTTCTTATATAGTTTTTGATATCTCTTTGCTACAATGTCAAACAAACTATCAGATAAAGTCGGTAAACATGATTGAGTCGAAGTGTGTGAGTACAGTGTAATACATATAATAGTCAGTTCTAATACTTACTTTACAAGTCGCTGTGCTACGTAAGGATGTATATCTTGAATACTGCTACCCAAATTAGCCATAATTGCTAGGCAATTTGTGTGGAAATAAACATCCTTAAATAATTCAAATGTCAATAGCTTTAATATGTTGACGTATATAACAAATACGAATGATTTAATGTATCTTACCCGATGAGAACAAAGATTGTATTGTAATACGCGTATTAGAACAAGATACGCGAGCCCTCCTAATGATATTGATTTTAATAAACGTTCTGTAAACCATGGTTGATATGTTATTTGCTATAAATTTAAAAATCGAGTCAAAGATAAACTTTAAATGATTTAATATATAATGACTATGCTATTCGAAATAAAGATACAATTTTTTGAATATTCTCATTAAACACTTCGTCCTGACTGAATAAAAGTAGTATAGTGAGTAGAATATACATTTGAGAGTAATTTGTTTTGCCTTCAACACCGTCATAAAGTAAGCGAAGTATTTGAAGTAGCTATTTATCGAAAATATTTGATGTGAGCAAGAAATTTTAAAATAAAAGCAATAACTGTTTTATTGTCGTAAATACATACAAGAATTTCGGGATCTAATCGTGATAATACATAAACTCTAAAATCTTCATTTTCAACCATAAAGAGATATAAAATTAGGCATATCTCCTCACTTGGTAACTGACTAATGTGAAAAATAAGGATAATTAGCCAATAATCAGAATAATAATAAAGACTAAGACAAGTAAAATGATGACTATGCAACCTACCGGCATATTAATTGGTATAATGCTCTAAATGATATTGCCATATCACTATCCTCTGATACTAAATATTAAATATCAAAAGTTGAATTATAAAACTTTTCATAAATGAAAAAAACAAAACTTTTATTAAAAGACCACTAACCTTGAGCATCCTTCAATAATTTTATTGATTCTCTAAATTTATTGTTGCCTTGGCCAGACTTTTTCAATTGAGAAGCAAGTAGAAGTAATACGAGCAAACTTCGCTCTGCTATGGGAGGCGGATCTGCAAGTAATGAAGCAGATGATCTCCCAGGAAACAGATATGAATAAGCATTATATACAACACCTGTTGTTACGAAAAGTTAGGTCATAACAATTTGATAGCAATAGCAAGAAAAACAATTTTAAAAACCAAATATAATATAGTTCTTACTTGTCGAAGCTGGTGGAGGAGATTTTTGCTCAACAAAGTTAATAACCAATTGCTTTATACAAATATCTATATCATTACTGACATGGATTTAAATTAAAAGTTATATTTAACGCACATTGTATAAGCTTTGTGAATTAAAAATCAATTTCAGAATAAATACCTAAAACAGGTCAATAAAATATTTAGAAAATAATTATTGCCAAGCTGATTAGCAGACGATTGGTGTATTTGAGTGGAAAGTAAGACCAAGAGTGTGTTGAGACATTCTTGATAAAACTCGTATGTAGAAGCGTTCGAGCTTTTTTTATACGAATAAAAAAATTTCAAATTCTTAAACTATTAAAAATAATAAGAATTTCACACTTTTATTTTCTCGCAATCTTACATCGGGTCTAATGTTGATATAGCAGATACTAAACAATCTAATAATTGTTCGGATTTAGGCCTTGGATCCTGGACTACTTGTAAATCAATTACGAGGTTATTGAGATCAAGTTCTATCTGGGTATGATTATCCTCTTCACAAGTCAAACCATTTGTCTCATGTTTATTTATGATATCATCTAAACAATGACCTATAAGATAATAATTTTTTAAGTTATTTAAAAATTAAATTAATAAATAAACATAAATATAAATTACAATTTCATATTTTCAAATTTTATTCTTAAAAGCCAACCTTCAAACTGACGATGAATTTCGTCACGAGTCATATTTCCAATAAAGTGTTTGGAAAATATTCTCACGAGAAATAAAGAATTATATGCAGATACAGGAATATCTCTATTTAATAAAAGTGATATTTGACTATTAAAATAAATATGATATATTAACATTTAACTTTAATAAGAGCGAAATATTACCCAATAAATTCTGGCATTAATACACGATGCATTTGGCTCAGACAATGGAGAAGTAAAGTATTAAAATTTGCCGTTTTTTCATTATTATTGGCTATCAAATATAAATTAAGATCAGTAAATATACATGCACAATAATTAATTAGCATTAATCAACATTAATTAGCATTAATTAGCATTAATCAACATTAATTAGCATTAATCAACATTAATTAACATTAATTAGCATTAATTAGCATTATTGATATTGATATAGACTCACCGAACTCAATTGCCAAGCTTACAGTGGCCATTTCCACGTCGTAAGCATCTTGCCTTAAATAATTAGATGTCAATATCAATACTAATAAGATATATAAACTACTAGAACACTCGCATATAATAAATAAACCCATATCATAAATAGCTGCTAATAATTCTAACATTGAATAATCACATTATAGCCAGTAACTTACGGAGGACTCACCCAGAATTCGTGGTCGGAAATTTTTCACAGAGGAGCATGGCCTCCCAAACTTCAGGACTGTAAGCTGGTAATATTTTATCAGAGCACAAAGTTTTTAATAGACTATACTGAGTATTTGTAAAAATTATAATTTCAGCAAAAGATTTCCGTTGTATGAAAGATTGTTGACTGGCGGCTACAAGGTTAGGACGACGATAGTTTGGAGAAATAAGGCCGGGACTTAAAAAAGGCAGACCAGGTGTGGTTGGTATTGTTGGTATTATTGGAGTATTTACGCTTGACAGTGGGAAAAGCAGATCATTGTCAGAATTTGAAGTATCTAGAAATAGAACTTTGCGCCCTTGAAAAGATCTTGACGCAGTGGGTTCTAAAGGCGAGTTATAAGCAGTTGTAACAGGTTGTAAAGGAACCGGAGAAGGGCTATACAATTGAGGAGGACGAGAAAGTGGAACGGGCTGTATAGATTTAGGCATATGGATCTATTCGCGCCAGAAAGAGACGAAGACAAAAATGATTGATGCTGCGTCAGTTTATGCTATATCTAGTGTTACACGTTTGGGGAGCACAAGAATTGTGGAAGCACGTTTTGCGATAAACAATGTATATTTATCGATATGATACACATATTAAATTGTTTGTAATACCTACACGCGAATTTTGGTTGGGCAACTTAAAAAGTTTTCATTTGTGTTAACCAATAAACATGAGACAATTAGTTACAAATGCAATGACGCTCATTATATGAGAAGCTTGTGTTGACTATGAACAAACATTACTATTTATTAGGGCGTCTTGGCTATTATCTCTTCGAATTACCAGTTGGAGTTGGAGAGATTCTACTTGAACAACCACATTCTGCTTCTGATTGGCGAAATCAGTAATAAACTTTAAGCGAAGATATCTCATCTCGATGACTAATTAAACTACCTATATATCTAAAATTAATAAATAATATATATATATATATATATATTTTTTTTTTTTTTTTTTTTTTTATTTTTTTTTATTTTATAAATTTGTCGATCTCCTCTATAATTGTCTATATAATTACTAACTCTATATAAACAAAACACTATTTATATAAATACTTTTATACAATATACGTATACAATCATAATTCGCTTATAATCACTATCAAATTGTAAACTACAAAATAAAAAGATATTTTATACTGTATAATGATACCAGAAGTGTAGTGAAGTGAAATGTATAGTTAGTTAGGTGTTTGTACACCAAATATTGATTCTAATTCTGATTTCGTATCAAGGCACATGAATGAATTAATGTAAAACATTATACAGAGAAACCTCTCTAAGTTCAACTTTTAGTAATCTGACTTTTGACATGAATTTGCAAATTATAGAGATCAAGTATATGTTTGAGCCAAGATTCTTACTTACATTTAGATAGAAGTTCCACTATAATAGGAATGTGTAATAAAGAATTAAGAATGTTAGCCGAGAATGTCATTACGTTTATTCTTTACGAATCAGCTTCTATGTTACATAATTCTTAATTTGTTAACTAATAATCTTTCTTTTTTTTGAGTACCACAATAATATTATACAATATCGACTTATCTTACTACCCTAAATGTTAATTCTATAATCAGCAACATATACAATCAAACCTCCCTAAATGCATAACCGGGGACCTACGTACACGCATTCAGAAAGGTATTGCATTTTAAGGAGATAAAAATATATAAGTATCATATAAATATATAAGTATTATATGGGTCACTGCGTAATATTATGAGTATTTGATCAAGCTTTGATAATTTATTGGACCATATTCTTGAGGAGATACTTTACCCTTAACGCACGTTTCGTTATATAATATTATATAACAACTTACTACAATTCTCGTTCAAAGTTTTCAAGAATCTATGTTTGTCTTAATTATTAAAATTGATTGAACATCGATATTTCAATTTAAAAAATTTGGCCCGAATACTCATAACGTTATGTAGTAACCCATATTAGTTGGAACCATGCATCTTGAAAGATTTTTCATAGATTATGCATTTAGAGATTGATTGTAAATACGTATTTAAGCATAAGTTATATACTAAACTCCCAATAAATGATAATGAACCTTATTTTGTCAACACTCATAATATTAAACAAACTTGAATTAGGATACGCTTGATTTTATTATATTAATTATTCTTCTAAAACAGACTTATCCAAAAGATTTTAGTGGTACGTACGAGTTTCCTGGAATTTCTTATGCAATTGAAATCTGATCCGAGACATACTGATACGTATCTGATACGTAATTAAATGAGAGCTGCAAAGGCTTCAGGTTTTCAAAAATATTTGAAAGCCCAAAACATATGGGCGAAAATTTTTTGTTTCATTTTTGGTAATCTGTTCGGAATATCTTAAAACTGATAAGTAGCGATAGGACTATATACTGATGTTAAAAATTCAATTGTGATGCTTAATTGTCGCATTCAATAATTTATAAAGAATCAGGATTTTTTTTAATAGATGAGTAACTAATCAATTTTGAGTTATTTTAGCTGATCTGTTCGGATAAGTAACCGATAAGTAACTGATAAGTAACCGATAAGTAACTGATAAGTAACTCATATACAATTCATAAGCAATTTTACAATCATTGACTTTTAGTCTTAGTAATCACACTGTATTATGTATTATTGGCTCAAATTCTATTTAATCTCATCATTCACTTACTATTACAAGATTGAAGATTTTCACATTTTAACTGGTATGTTTCGGATCAGGGCTGAATCTAGTAAATAAACTGAAATTTACGAAGTCTGATTTTATCTATGTTGTGTAACTAGGGATGTTAATTTTGTTACAATTTGATCATTCAAAGAAATAATGCTGGTAGAACTTTTGTAAATCTGGTATTTTATGTATGACAATGAAAATTACATAAAACTTTATTTTCTGAACTTACGTAATGCAAAAAAATTGTAATTTATGTAATACAACCCTATGTGTAACTTAGATTATCCTAAAATTGTATTATTAATACAAAAGTTACGTTTTTCATGCATTTGGCTCAAAAAAAAGGTACCTCTTTGATGCACTAACATAAAAATTTTGAAATTTACATCAGAAACACAATTTGGAAATTTTTTGTGTTCACACATGTGTCTATATTTGTACTTTAATGTAACATTAACATGCTTATTTCACATTTGTGTAGCATGTTGATAATTATGTGTTAGGCTTTAGACACATAATGTTACACATTACCTAGTTATATAATAATTAGAGGATCTTATATATTTTAAAATTCATTACACCAACATTATATATATGATGCCAGTAGGTTAATATCTAATAATTATATAAATTGTATCAATTTTTATACAATTACAATTTACCAATAATAATAATAAAATTTAATTGTTAACATTGCAATAAACTTTTAACAAAATCTTTAAAAAAATAAATATTTATTAGTTGTAAATTTAAATTTTTTTTTGATGTTAAGGTAAGATCCAAAACTTATCTATATTTGTTATATTTATACAATTTTAAGTGAATTTAATTTAAATTGTATAAGTATTTTATAAAAAATCTATAAAGTATAAATAATATATAGTTTGTTTAGTATAGATATAAAAAATTATTAGTTATTTGTATAAATATATTATTTTAAATAAGATAATAGAATTAAAAAAAATTGTAATTAGTATGATAATTATATTATAAAAATAAAATAAAGTTCATTAATATTGATATTATTTAAAATTAAGTTTTTTAATATAGTATTGTAAAAATAGTACTAGTTAAGAATTTGAAAAAAAATAATTTGTTATTTCTGATACTTTATATTAAGAAAGAAAAAGGTCTATAAAAATTTTTGATATATTAAGTTTTTAGAAATATATGTATTGCTTATAATAAATATAATTGATAGTATTTTTATTTATTTATTTTTTTTGCTTTCACTAAGGTCATAATTATTAGCAGCTACTGCCTTTATTGTATTTTTAATTATAGTTACATAACTTGTACAAAATGAGTATACAACTAGCTACTCATACAACTTTTGGTTATCTAATTTAAGTAGTTCACCTACATAGTAGGTTCTACACTAGCTGCTATATCTGCAATTTACTAGGAGATTACCTATTTTAAATACTCTGTTTTCTATACTACACTGACAAATAGCACTCAAGTTCCTGTACACCTATATTGAATGCTGTTTAATCTAACCTTAACCTTTTTTGATAGTATTTATATTGAAGTTTAGAAATTAGAGTATTAAAAAATTATATAATATCAAAGTATACTATTGTTTGAATAAGAGTATATGTATTGGTTGTTTTAATAAAAGTAGTTTAAAAAAGTATTTTTAAAATTAGAATTATTAATATTATTATTTTTAATTACTAAATTAAAGTAGTATTTAATATAAATATAATATAAAAAAAATTACATTTGGGATCTGTAAATATATTATTAAGTTGTATAAATTGCTATTTAGCAATTTGACTGAGTTGTTTAAAAGTTTTAAATAGAAAAAGTTTAATAAAAGTTGTAGCTAAAGGTTGGTTTTATTTAAAGATAGAAAAATCTAAGTTTGAATAAATGTAGTTAAAAGAAATAAAAAAAAATTTCAAAAAGTTTTAAAAATAAAAAAAGATTAGATTATTAAAAATATATTAAATATTATAAAAGAAAATATTATATTTATTGTTTATATATATATACATGTAATATAATAAAGTTTTAATAAAAGTTGTTGTTTTTTCTTGTAGTAAGTTTACTATAAGAAATAAATAAAATTTTTGAAAAAGTTTTTTAAGTTCAATTATAAGTAAAATAATTATTTAATATTTAATGAAATTGTAAACTTTTTGTTTATTAATATATGAAAATTATTTTTTATAAGAATTAAAGATTTTAAAAACTATTTATCAAGTAATATTTAATATATTTTGAAAGAAAAAATATAAAAAGTTTTAAGAAAATTTTTAGTAAAAATATTATATATAATATAGATATTATATTTGATTTTTTTTTTTTTTAATGTTAATAGTGAGGCCATGCCTCTATCTTTATTGAATATTTAATTGAAATTTTACATAAGTACAATTCTGCTTTTAAAATATTATAGAAAGAATAGAAGCTCAAACTAATTTATCTGCGACCTAAACCAACTAGAGTGGCCAAGACTCACCTATATTTAAGTATTAGTAATTATATATAAGAGATTAGTTTGATATTTAATTCATTAGATATATCAAGAGTTTATTTTTAACCTAATAGAATTGAGTAGAAGAAAATGTGATAAATGTGAGACAGTGTTTGAAGAAGTGTTATGTTCAGGAATTTGGGCTGTAGATCTTGAGATACAATATAGAATCCAGATTTTATGATAAATTTGTTAATTAAGATAAAGTAAAAACTTGATAACAGGTGTTATAGCTACTTTTTTAGATGACAAT